>LPNX010743334.1:0-42524 GCA_001517045.1 Pseudotsuga menziesii | reverse complement strand
ATATTTAATCATAAATTCAGTCTTAAGGGGGGGTGTTAGGATAATCAACCCATAGTTACCCATATTTGACATTAATTAATCATTCTTGTCTTATTCCTAGAAATATGCTTCAAATGGCCCCTCAAGTGATTTTCAAACACATATTCTGTGAGCATAACTCGCTGGCAGATGGTCTCTCTAAATAGGCCTTGAAATTGGATATGGGTTATGGAACTTTCTTTAAAAATCTGGATGGTATGGTCATCAATCATGGCCATTTTGTTATTTTTTAGTGTTGCCGAGTCTCTTGTATTTCAGCATTTGACTTTCAGCATTTGATTGATCATCTTTACATGTTATGTTTGAGACCTCTCAGCCAGCAAGTCTTGCTCAGGAATGTCTGTTTGACAATCATCTTCGTTTTTTACTCATCATATTCTGACTTGATATTTCAGGGATGGTGAGAAAAGTCTGCTATGATCAGACTTTTTTTCTTTATTCTGGATGGCAGTAGACATACTTGTTTTATTTTATGTCTATGTGTTGTACTAGTTTGCTATAGTACTCTGAGTCACAAAGATGGAATATGTAATTGATGTCTTTTGATTCTTATGAATAACAAAGACTGGTATTTTTTCCTTTGAAAAAGATAAGACTTCTACCTATGAAATGTGGTCGCTCCCTTTTATTTCTAGACGTTTGAACTTAAATATGACTTATATTCTTATTTTTAGGCAAGGAATTATTAAATTATAGCAATGATTTTACAACATTATTATCACTTGTAGATAATAGAGAATCAATGATAATATGTCCTTTTTGCCTATGATTACTGATGAAAATAGGATGTAGAGCTTATGATTACTCTTGGTAGGTTGTCGAGCAATTAAAATCCTTTCACTATTATTCTCTTGTCCATTAGGCATTATATGTATTTCTTTGGCTTCTCATATGTTTAAAATAGGGCTTATTCTCCATGAAAATCCAAAGGATCCTCAATAGCAACAATGCCTCCAATTTGGAATCCCAATAATTGCTTTAGAGATGACTGGGAACACGTTTGTGCCATGTTTATGCACTACGTCATCTCTAGCATGCAATACCTTTGCAAGAAGTGCCAATTGATTATCTAGGGTGGAATAGCCAAGATATACATGATAAGAATTATATCTTTAATTATTTAACCAAAACTAATTCAAAGGATAAACTACAATGGGAAATATATTTACTATCATGTAACTGAACTGGTTCTTGTAAACACTGCAAATCTGCTTTCGATTATTCACACACTAAAATTTTTGGACAACCAGAATTATAATGAGGTAGATTGTATGTTAAAAAGTCCTGAAGGTGAGTTCTTTCTTGCAAGTTACCATCAATTGCGTTTCATTCTCATCAAAACTTTCATTTAGCACCTTATGTTTAAAATTAACAGTTTCTACACCATTTAAGTTCTTAATCAAATTCTTCTTTCACATCAAGTTCTGGGCTCTAACATTATCAAATAAGGTGAGAAATTTGTTTCTTTTAAAAACTTTGAGGGCTGTCACAATTGATAGATGTTGGAGCTAATGCCAATATGTTAGTGACTTATCTTGGTGTTAATAATGAGGGATTCTCCACTTGGATTGATTCTCCAAGTGCTTCTAGCAGCTCTTATTATGTTTTGACCTTCACTTCATCACTCTTGTGCTATTAATATTTTTATGTAGTAAGAATATACACAACCAATTAACATTTTTTTAACCCCATAATATATAACAAATATCTTGGTAGATTCAAATTGAAGACGACTTTGAGTCTTACCACATTTTACTAATTTGGTAAGTCCTTAGATGGAAAGGAGTTGTTCCATTCAGTAGGGTTTGTGCATACCTAGATATTTATCAATTGTATGCTTGCATCAAGCCAATTCATATGAACTCCTTCTCCAACTTGATATTTCTATTGGATTTCATCTAACAAGTTCACCTTTGCGATTCCACAACTTTGGTTTGGTATAAGGTATGATGTTTTCACATTCAAATATTTTTTAACCCGAAAATTGTCAATTCTAAATAGAACCTAGTAATCCAACTAAACATTTCCCTACAAGAGAATCATGATTTACTTCACTCTTTATGCTTTTAATCTCAAACAACAAATTATGATCAAGGTCTTGATAGATAATGTATTGAAGGTCTTCAACCTATGTTACAATTCACTACAAAGGATTGGTGCCTTGCAATAAATAGGTCTATGGTTAGCTACATCATAGGAGGAGGAGTGTTATTCCCTAAATGTCGGCACTTTACCTCGTATATTGTGGTGCAATACATATTATTGATGCTGTCTTGGGTATATTAGTGGAATTGTTATTAGTATTATTATATTACCGATGTTGGACAGGGTCTATTAATTGTTATTGTACCCCTTTTGTCTCCTATATATAGGAAGGAGACCTTTTCATTTTTGTCATAATTGTGTCTTGTCTTGTCTTGTGTATTCAACACATTGTGTAAGGAGACTTCCCCCTCAAAGCGACGTTATATTCATCTTCATTCTTATTTAAAAAGGTGTGGATTACTCTTTCTAGTTTTTGTGTGCTCTTTTTCTGCTATTTATGCGAATTTGTTGCATAACATTTGGTATTAGATCCCGGACTCATCCAAAATGAGTCATATTGTCACTTCACTATACATTTTTTTCTACAAGGTTTTAGATAGCGAGACTAAAACCCATATAGAAAAAAGGCCTAGTTATATGTGGTACAATTCTTAGATATTGAGTAATTACAAGATTGGATATATTTGCAGTGGAAGATAGGGTTTTTGACTAGTCTAAAAACTAATCTAAAACAAGTGTGCTAGGAAAATGGGTCATATCTAGAGCATGCAAGGTCCAAATTGATTGATACCTATTGCATCAGAAAGAAGACTATCTTTAGAAGAGAAACAAAAGTGGGTAACTAATGTTGGGATTTGACTTTGAAATTGTCTAAAGAAAGGGAACCATAATGTGGTGGAAAATGCACTCTCTAGAAAATATGAGGATATTGAGGCATTAATTTGTGCAATTTGTATTATACAACTTGATTGGGTAATAGTAGTAAGGGGGAATGGAAGAATGACTTATCTGTGTGGAAATTCATTCAAAATATACAAAAGAATCCGAGTGTATCAAATACTTTTGTTTGGAAAAATGATTAACTATGGTATAAGGATTGCCTATATATATGTAAGAAATCCCAAATCAAACAAAAGACCCTTTTAGAATACACACCTCTCCTATAGGTGGGGCACTCAAGATTTCTAAAAAATACCACAAGATCAATACTGATTTTTTTGGGAAGGCATTAAATTTGATGTTCAAAGGTTCATGGCATAATGTTTGGTTTTCCAACAAAATAAGGTTGAAACAATTAAGACCACCGAACTTTTACAACCATTAGAAATACCTTGCCATGCTTGGCTGGAAAATGGATTTTATCACAGGTATACCCAATTCAAAAGGGAAGAATTTTATTATGGTGGTTGTTGATAGAATCTTGAATTATACACACTTTTGTGCACTCTCTCACCCTTTTAATGCAACTATAGTTGCTGTGACCTTTTTGGAAATAGCTCAAAAGTTACATGGAAACCTGAAGATTATTATAAGTAATAGAGATCCATGTTTCACTAAAAATTTTTGGACTAAGTTATTTTCTTGTTTGGGTACCTAATTGGCTCATAGTTCATCTTATCATCCTCAATTCGACAGGAGAATTGACATAGTGAACGAATGTTTGGAAGGCTATATTCGCTGCTTTGCATCTAATAAACAAACGCAATGGGTGAAATGATTATCTTTGGCAGAATGGTGGCACAATACTTCCTTCCATATATATCCCCAAATTAGCATTATGATTATTTTTATTTCAACCAATTTTATTACTTTATTGAATAAATGACCATATCTAAAAATCTGCCAAATGTCCCGATGTAATAAACATTTATGGATTAATAAAAAACAAGAGAATATTTGAGGACAACCATGTTAAATGAGGAAATCTTGCATACAAGAGTGGAAGTCAAAGGAAGGTTAACCTCAAGGAAGTAAAAAAAGTGTCGAAAGGGATGCAGGATTTAGCTTGGAAGTCAAAGGAAGGTTAACCTCTAGGAAGTAAAAAAAGTGTCGAAAGGGAAAGGGATGCAGGATTTAGCTTGGGGGTGATCAAATTTAGTAAGGAAGATTTTATTTAGATCTAAGGTTGGGTGGAGCATGGTCGTTCGTGGATTATTCGGTGTTGCCAATTAAACTGTTTTCAAATAGAGTTAAATTATTTACAATTTGTATAAATCCGTAGCATATCAGTTGTAAATATTTTCTTACACTGTACCAATTACAAGATGAATGCTAATCTCATCTCTCATCTCATATTTCTGGATATGTTACATATTAGAATGAAAATTGTAGCAATGTGAATCCCCAGATAATACTATTCCCTTTTATTTCTCAATTTAGATCTGGAAAATACCTTGTTGAGGTTATGATTTTTGAAATACCAACCTACTTTCTCTGTACATAGAAGTTGTGAAATGTTATTAAAACACTTTTATTTGTCAATTTAGATATGGAAAATACATTGTTGAGGTTATGACTTTTTTTTGAAATACCAACCTACTTCCTCTGTACATAGAAGTTTGTGAAATGTTATTAAACCCTTTTATTTCTTAAATTCGATCTATCGAAAATACTTTTCCAGGGTTAATATTATTTGAACGCAATCCTATTTGTTGTTTATAGGAGTTTTTAAGATTATATTAATATTAGATGAATGCATCTAAATTCACATGTGTAGAAGAATTAAAATTCCTATTAATGAATCGAAACTAGAAATGGGCAATATCTTCAAGCGTTAGTTGCTGAAGAGAGTAATTAATATGAGTAAAAAATTACTTGGTTATTCATAATGTAAGTATTAAGAATGATTAAACCAACAATCATCAAATAAGGAACTATGCTCTCATGGATAGTGTTGACTGGCTTAGATAGCATTAAAGTAAACAAACGAAAATTGCTTACCTATAGTCGAAGAAGAATAACTGATAAAATATTTACCCTTTATGGGTCCTTCAGAGAGGACTCTTTCCTTTCCCAACGAATGGAAATATAGGGTTTAAACAACATTCTTCATGAATATTCAATCATCAGCAAAGGAGAGAACTAAGACTAGGATAAACTAGGGACCGTGAAATTTTCTGGGACAATGCCCTCAGAGGTGGTCTTCTCAATTTACCTCATCTTGTGATTAGGGGGGACCTCAAACTCACTCTTCATTCTTATAAAGTCTGGGGGGCAAAGGCATCTTTAGAACCTCTTTCCAATCACTTTATCTCTCTCTTTGAGTCTGTAGGACTAGTGGATGTGGCTCCACCAAAGTCTGGTCCTACTTGGTGCAATGGTAGAGCTGGAAGTGAAGGTATCAGCAAGCGTTTGGATAGATTTCTTATCTCCAGTTCTCTGCTACCCTCCCTGGGGGTTTACAAGTCTTGGATCAAGTGTGTGGACCTCTCTGATCACTTTCCTATCTGTTTCGAGTGGGGAGATATGAAAGGTTCCTTTGATTATCCCTTTAAATTCAATCGATCATGGCTTGAGGACATAGATTTCACTGACTGGTTTAAGAAAGGTTGGTCCTCATCTTTCAATGCTGAAGATATAGTTGACATTGAGGACCTGTGTCTCTCCCTTCAAAAGCTTAAAGCTGCTACAAAAAAGTGGATGAAGGAAAAATCGGTTAAAATGAATATCGAATCTTCATGCTTGGAAGCTGCCATCGAATCCATTCTGACTGGTCCTTCCAATGGTATTCTCACTCACGATCAAATGGCTCGGATGTCCCATTTGAATGCTGAGAGGAAAAGGATCTTGGATCATCTACTTCTCACCTGGAAATTAAAAAGCAGAATCAAATGGGCACTGCAAGGTGATGCAAATACTAAGTTTTTCCATGCTTTTGCTTCAGGAAGAAGGATACAAAATTCAATCTGGTCTCTTGAAGGCCCAGACGGTATTCTGATTGAGGATGTGGTATCCCTCAAGGCTCTTGGAAAGACTCACTTTTCTGCCATCTTCAAATATGATGGTACATCTAGTCTTGAACATCAACTGAAAGTCATCTCCCTCTTTCCTTGGCTTATCCCTGTTGATCACTCATCTCTCCTCTCCCGGCCTATGAGTCTTATTGAAGTTGAGCACTCTCTCAAAGCCTTTAAAAAAGATCGTAGTCTTGGTCCGGATGGATGGCCCGTTGAATTTTATCTGTATTTCTTCTATCTTTTGGGCCCTATTCTTCTCAAGGCAGTTGATCAGACCAGAATCTCAAGGTTTGTTCCCCCCTCCCTAAACTTGACTTTTCTGGCTCTTATTCCTAAAAAGGACAAACCTTGGACCTTTGCCGATTTTCGACCTATCTCCCTGTGCAATCTCCTTTATAAACTCATTGCAAAAGTCATAGCTGGGAGACTCAAACCCTTCCTTGACTTGGGTATATCTCAAGAACAGTATGGTTTCCTTAAGGACCGTCAAATCTCTGAGCCTATTGGTATTCTTCAAGAGGTACTTCATTCAGTCAAGTCTAAGAATATTTGTGCTTTTGTCCTTAAGCTTGACCTTTCGAAGGCTTTTGACTGGGTGGGCTAGACTTTCATCAGATTGATACTGATACAAATAGGAGTTCCCCTCCTTACTATGAACTAGATAATGGGTTGCCTCTCTACTGTAAATTTTGTGGTCTTGGTCAATGGTACTCCCTCTTCTTTCTTCCCTGCTTCCCATGGTATCCGACAGGGTTGCCCCTTATCTCCTCTCCTTTTCATCCTTGTCATTGAGGGCCTTAGTATGCTTATTCAGGATGCTAGGGTCAATGGACTGATCAGGGGAATTCATATCTCATCCTCCCTTGTACTTTCACACCTTCTCTTTGTCGATGATGTGATCTTATTGGGTTCTGGCACTCTCCTCGATTGGGTAGCTTTTGAGGTGATTCTGGAGACATTCTGTAAAGCTTCAGGCATGATGATAAATGCTGATAAGTCTTGCTTTCTTCACTACAATATGGATGAAGCCTGTTATAATTCTCTACCTGCAGCTATACCTTACAGAATGAGGCCTATACAATCTGGGTTCAATTATCTAGGTTTCTTTTTGAAACCTCTTGGGTATCAGATCAGTGACGGGCAGTGGCTTATACAAAAAGTGGAAAAAGGATCAGCCACTGGACTTTTCAATATCTCTCTCTTGGAGGAAGATTGGTTCTTGTGAACTCTGTCCTCTCTAGCATTCTGGTTTATTGGATGAGTCTGGCACCTCTCCCTGCCACTATCCTTCAGAAGCTCAGAAGTTTAATGTTCAACTTTCTTTGGGCTTCCTCGGTTAACAACAAAAAATTCCATTTGGCTAGCTGGAACAACCTCTCCTGGCCTAAAAACTGTGGGGGATGGGGTATTAAAAATATCCTCTGGTTTAACATTTCATTGCGCCTCAAAAATATTTGGAGAATTCTACTTTCTGATGGTCTGTGGCTATCTGTTATACACACTAAATATTTGAAATGCTCCCCGGTTATTGATTGGCTCAGAAAAAAGATTTTTATCACTCGCAGTGCCTCTATTTTCTGGAGAGGTTTTGTGCAGATCCTTCCATGGCTGGGATCCTATTTGACTTGGCAAGTGGGGGATGGCAAAAATATCCTCCTTGGAATTGATCGAATTGTTGGTGTTCATTCCTCGCTCAATCTGCCAGAGGATTTGAGAACTTATTTGGAAGATCTAAATATTTGCAGTCTCTCACAAGTCCGGAACACTCTCTCTCCAGCGAAGAGTTACTGGTTGTCTGTAGATGATTTATATATTGGGGGTACTTATCATGATATATGGGATAATTTTATTAATGAAATTCAGGGAGCTGGTATCCGTCTTTCTGAACGTCCTGATGCTCTTTTATGGTCTCATAATAAATCTCATGGTTCGCTTTCTGCTAGTGCTGCTTATGACAGCGTTGTTGGTACTCACTCCTCTCCACCTGTCACTCTTATTGATTTGGTCCTTTGGAACAGAAACTTACCCAGCAAAATTTCCTATTTAATTTGGCTCACCATCCATAATAAGATCCTCACGTGGGTAAATTTACAGAAGAGAGGTGTCCACGGTCCTGGGATTTGTGTTCTCTACTGTTCGAACGAGGAGACTGTGGAGCATTTATTTATTCATTGCAGAGTTTGGAGGACCGTAGCTGTACATGTCTGCGATCTCCTTAATCTATGTGCTATTTCTCCTGCTATTTCGATTGAAGCAATGATAAACAACTGGATTAAAAATATGCCTAGGAACTCAACTTTGATTTTCCTTCCTCTCCATATGATGTGGATCATATGGAAAGCCCGTAATCGGGCCATCTTTGATGGAGAAAAAAGGACTATCTATTGTTTGATCCAGCATGTCATTTCAACTATCTGGGGCTTACCTCCTAGTGCTGTTAAGAAAAAGAGGAGTGAAAGGATTATTGGCAGGGCCCCAGTTATGATTTACCCTTGTGGTTTTATGGATGGTGCCTCCAAATGTTTGATTGCTGGTGCAGGTTATTGTATTTTTATTAATGAGACACATTGCTTAGAGTTCTCGCTGGGGGTCGGACATGGCACTAAAACGAAGGCAGAACTGCTCAGTCTATGGGCTCTTCTCCTTTCCTCCCAAATTATGGGGATCCCTCTCACCCATGTCTTTGGTGATTCACAAGTAATCATCAGCTGGGCACGTAGATCTACTAAGCTCTCCCCACCAGAACTCATGCATTGGTGTTGGGAGACAAAGAAACTTTTGGTCTCCTTTCATGAACTGTTGTTCACTCACATCTATCGAGAGCACAATCGGTTGGTGGACCGCCTCTCCAAAACTGCGCTCTCTCTTCCTCAGGGCTTTGGCAGTTTTAAGGAATTTATTGGGAACCATTTGGTTACTCATAATACTTTTTAGCTTTTTTGAGATTGACTTTGTGATGCTTTCTCCGTTATACCAGATTATGGTATGCTTGAGAGAACTCTTTTGGAGTGTTGTTTCAACTCCTATTGACGCTCGATAGATGTGGTTGCTCAGACAGATCACTAATTATGAAGAGTCAGTTATCTGATGGGAACTTTTATTTGTTGGTTCGCCTTTGCCCCTGGCGACTACTCTTCCATGATGTATGATGTAACCCGTTTACTGGGAGTATGTTTTGATGTCCTTTGATTCATCACATGAATATCAAGGCAGGCTTTTTTCTTTCTGGAAAAAAAAAAAAAAAAAAAAGAAGAAGAAGAAGCCTGGTTCGCCTTTGCTTACCGTATGTTCCCAACAGAGGCAACATCTAACCAAAACTGGAGATATGGGTACCTGTCACCAAGATTGAAACCGGTTAGTATTTAACAAAAAATTGGAAATATTTAAATGAATGGAAAATATATACAGTGCGTTGCTTACCTAGAGGAGAATGCTGGAATCATGGAAAAACCCTGGCAGTCGATACGATCCGGTGAACCTCAAAAACCCCGTAATCGCGCTGCATTTTAGGTTTCCTTGTACATTTTAACTTGAAATCCGTAAGTCCTTTCTCACTCTGAGTGTAATAATAGTTTGTTGTACAATTGATCTATAATGAAAATGTAAGATAACAGAGTAATCTATTACCAGACGAAGTCAAGTGAGCCCCGATGCAAATGGTCAGGTAAATAGCTTACTCCCCCTTGTATTGCTATTGCTACTTCATGTTTTAGATTGACACTTAACCCTGTTTTTGTGGACCTATTTACAGAGCGTGCTACGAGTAGGATATGATGGGATAGTAGTGTTATCACTCTCCCTAATATTTGGTGGAAAATAGTAAGGTCCATGTGACCATGTTTAACCTTTCATAGTAATTAAAATCAAACTATATAAATATGCGACCCTGCTTAGGAATCAAAATCCAACAATGTGTGTGCGCGTGTATAAGGTTTTGTACTTGGGTTAGAAACAAGCTATTAGGGAGATCACTTACCTTTTAATGGTGGATGGGATGATTAGTGGCCAAAATGATAAGAGCCTCTTCCCTACGAAAACAAAACCATTATATCAGCATAAGCTAAGTAAGCAATAAATCATCCATGGTTAGGACTTTCCTTGGGCTTCCTTTACTGTGATAATGAACGTGAAGAACTAGTTTTGTTTATCGGACCGACTAAAAGTTCTGATCATTAAATAACTAAAACAAAAGAGATTTTTTTAGTTTTTTGTTTATTTTGAGCATGTTTCAGTGTGCTACATTATTTGAGTAAAGTGTTTGGAGTGTTACATTATGGTATCAGAGCAATATGGTTTCAACATTGTTTCCTCATGGGAACACCCCACTTAGCCTGTTGCACTCTGAGTTTGTTCTAACAAATAATTTTTGTGTTTCTCCTGTATATGTTTAATTAAACCAGGGTTGAGCTATGGCTACTCGGAACGAAGAATACAACAATCTAGAAGTGAATAACAACGCATATACTACTTCACCATCGGAAGGAAGTAACTCAGAATCCATCCAAGTGTTGGAAACTATGATACATCTAATTGTCAAAATACAGGGTTTCAAAGAAGAGAATGAACAACTAAAGAAAGCTCAAGAGAAACAAGAAGAGATTAATGACATATTACTTTGCAACTTACATGAAAAGAACAAGGAAAGAGATCAAAGAATGAAAGAGAAGGCTGCTGGGGTTACTGTAGAAAGGTCTGGAAAGAAAGGAAAATCCTCTAATAATACTCAAAAATTTGAGAATCAAGTAACCACAAATGGAAAGAGAAAGGTCGATCATTTAGAAGGAGAATTAAAAAAAAATAAGGCAACCATTTTCGATGGGGAATCGAAAATGAGAGGGAGGCTAAAGCTTGGTTACTGGAGATTAAGAAATATTTCCAAATTTATAAATACTCCAGTAACATGAAAGTACAAATGGTGGTTTGGTGGTTTACAATATGAAGGGTAAGGCCAACATCTGGCGACAAGACCTAAAGATCGCAAAGGGACTGAAAGAGAAGAATATGGAATGGTCAGAATTTAAGAAGCTCTTTAAGAAACAATATCTATCTGAGAATTATTACGAAAGAAAAACCAAGGAGTTTTATGAATTAAGGCTTGGAGAGTTGATCATGGAGGATCTAATTAATAAATTGGAGACCTCCTATGATTTGTACCCTACATCAAGAAAGATAAATTAAATTTTCAACGATTCTTAAGTTGTCTACCACAATCCTACAAAGACCACATCGAATTCGACAATCCAAAAAATCTTGATGAAGTACTTAGAAAAACAATACTTTTCTATGATCAATATAAGAAAAGGACCAACACAGTCGTAAGTATCACAAAGTAAGAAAATTCCTAATAGGGGATTGAGAGCTCTATGTTCTATGAATTATGGTTTTCTCCTACATCCTAATGATCGCTCTGTAAACCAGCTCCACCCATCTCCAACTCCTTCTCGTCGGGTACATCCTGTCAGCCCCTTGGATTTTCCCCATGGTCACCTGCGTGAGGAGGGGGGGGGGGATGCAATCTCCCTCCCAACCGCTGTCAGATTTCGCCTGCCCCATGTAGCTTCAAGACGATTTCCCATCTCATGATGACCCTTTTCCCATTGATACCCTGTCAACCGACAATGTCTTTCAGACAGCAGCTCTGTCGACTCAGCCTACGAATATGGAAAAACCTAGAACCAACACTTGCATTTCCAAATCTGCAAAACAACCTATAATCAACCTCCCTCCCTCCAAAATCAATGCAAAAATTGAATATATGAAGAAATACGCACTTATTGCGAAATTTATCGGGATCTAGACAATTGAAAAGGCTCTGCTCAACTGGATCGCGGTTAAATGGAGGCCAAAATCACATTTCGATCAGCAGCTCGGCTCCAAAGGATTTTTCACCATCATTTTCTCACTACTTGAGGATAGAGACCGTGTGCTCGAAGGAGGGCCATATTTCTTCAACTCAACGGGTCTCTTCCTTTAGAAACTGGATTGAACGCTTCAACCCTCATACGAAAAACTTTTCTTGGGCACCAGTATGGGTCTGGCTATACTCTATACCTCAAGATTACTGGGACGAAGAAACCCTAAGAGATATCGACAATGCCCTAGGGGATTTTGTCAAAGTTGCATACCAAACCAAACAACAAAGGTATACCTCTTATGCTTGCATCTGTGTTTACATGCATATCGCCAAAATCCTTTCGAATTCCATCATGCTGGCTCATGAAGAAATAGAATGGATACAAACGCTAGATTATGAGCATGTGCCCTTCCGATGTAGGAAATGTCATGAGCATGGTCATATGTACAAAGACTTCCCAAAAAATAAGGCACCCATGGCTAACAAACAAAATCCCCCCACTGATGAAGAAGGCTTCAAGAAAGTCACCAACAGAAGGAAACAAGGCAAAAAGAACCCCATAATAAAAAAAACCTCGAATCCGTCCACCAGTAACAACTTTGGGCTTCTAGGATCTCATCCTCATGATCCTCATGATCCAGGAAAAGAGGATGAAGAGCCCCCCCCACCTTTCATCAAAGCACCTTCATCAAGAGCACCAAAAGGGAAAGAAAAAGGAAGATCCCAATCAATCAACTAAGAATGCCACAACTACGCAACCCCAACCACCAAAAGGAACAATCCAGGAACAAGAAACGCCAACTCCCACTCAAGACATAAATGTTCCAATGAATGAATAGATCTGGGAGATTTGGATCTTCTTGGACTAGACTAGCCACCATAGGCACCAGGCTAGTTGAATAAGGGCAATACTCCCAGCTTACAAAATTCTTCGCCTCCAACTCCACTATTCCCCAATGAAAGTGATCTCCTAGAATGTAAGAGGAATCAACAACACCAGTAAACATAGAATGATAAAGAAAAAGACTCAGCAAGAAAAACCCACCATCCTAATGTTACAAGAAACCAAATCCAATAGTGTTACTCTGCACACCCTCATACCGAGACTTTGGCGTGGTATCCAATGCATCTCTGTTGACTCCTTCGACGCCTCTAGGGGACTAACCATCGCCTGGAATCCTGAAGAAGTTGAGCTAGATAAATTTCTATCCTCCCTCTACTCAATCTCTTCCCACTTTCACCCTTTTGGAACCACACTCCATGGCAGTATCACCAATGTCTACGGGCCACAACTTCCAGCTCAGAAAAACTCCTTCCTGGATTTTCTCCACAAGCTAAGTCAAGACCAGCCCTATCACATTGACATTCTTGGAGGTGATTTTAACTTCATCACTTCTCTACAGGATAGACAAGGGGGGCATCGTCTTCTTTCTCAGGAAGATAAACTATTCAAATATTTCATTGACAATAACTAATTGATCGATCTAAATATCAACAATGGAATTCATACCTGGAACAACCGCAGAGGAGGCACTGCTTAGATCGCGACTAAGCTTGACCGCTTCCTCATCACTGGACATCTCATGCTCATAAATGAAGATCATACTGCCTCCATCCTCCCTGCTGCTGGCTGTGATCATTGGCCTATTTGTCTCCATCGACAGTTGTAAGAATCATCCCAGGGAACGTCTTTTTGATTTGAGAAATTATAGCTCACTCATCTCGACTTCTCTGAGATGATCAAGGAATGGTGGTTGAACACTCATGTTACTGGCTCCTCCTATATGTATAGAATGCATACCAAACTCAAACTCCTAAAGAAACACCCCAAGCACTGGAACAGGCACATCTTTGGAAATATCTTTACCAACAAAGCCCTCCTAGAGCAGGAAATGGACCACCTACAACAACATATTATTTCAAATGGAAAAACAGAGGAAGCAGATAAGCAGGAACAACTTATTTATTCCAATATAGAGGAGCGAACTAAGCAAGAAGAGATCCTATGGAAGCAGAAATCTAGAATCAAATGGCTTTGGGAGGGAGAGTGCAACATTGCCTTCTTTCATCGTTCCACTATTCAGCACCGAATGCATAATCGCATTATTCACCTAAAAAACAATGAAGGAGAAATACTGGAAACCTATTGGGAAATAGAAACAGAGATTGTCTCCTTCTATGAGAATCTTCTCACCGAAGATGATCATGACTAGGATGTAGCTCAGCAAGAGGTTGCCTCTCACATTCCCTCCTTAGTCACGCTTGAGCAAAATGTCATGCTCATGAGGCCTACTACTCTATAGGAGGTGGAAATATCTATCAAACAAATGAAGGAGGACAAATCCCATGGACTAGATGGATTTACTCTCAATTTTTTTCACTCCCAACGGGATCTGCTTAAATACGAGATATGGGAAATTGTAGAAGAATCCCATCACAACCAAAATATTCTACCGACTATCAATTCCACTTTCCTCATGCTCATCCCTAAAGAGCCCAAAGTCTATACTCCAAGTAAGTTCAGGCCAGTTGCTCTTTGCAATGTTCTCTAAAGGATTATCACCAAAGTAATTGCTAATCACCTCAAACCCCTCCTCTCCTCTCTCATCTCCTCGGAACAATCTGAATAAGTTGAAAAACACTAAATCCTAGATGGCATCATTCTGGCCCATGAAGTCATTCACTCCCTTAAGCTTTCCAAAAATCCGGGCATGCTTCTCAAGCTTGATCTCTCCAAAGATTTTGCCAAACTGAACTGGACCTTCATCGAAAAAACCTTACTTGCCTTTGGATTCGATCACTCCTGGACAAGATGGATTCTTAGTCTCATCACTACTACCATATTTTCCATTCTTATTAATGGCGTCCCCTCCAAACCATTCAACCCCTCCCGAGGCATAAGGCAAGGAGACCCTCTCTCCCCCTTCATTTTCATTCTCATGACAGAAGGCTTGGGGCGCATGCTTAACCATGCCAAGGCTCAAGGAACTCTAAAAGGTCTCTCCCTCCATAAGCACACCCCTCTCACTCATCAACAGTTTGTGGATGACAACCTGCTAATGGACCACCCCTCGATCCAGGAATCCAACACCCTTAATACCATCCTCGCCACCTTCTTCAAAGCCTCTGGCATGACCATCAACCTTGAGAAATTTGAGATCTTATTCTTCAACACTCTGCTTGCCACTCATAGGAACATCTCCAAAATTCTAGGATTCAAAGCGGCTAAACCTCCTTTGAAATATCTTGGTGACCCCCTCACTGACTCTGCCCTCAAGCATTCTTCATGGAAGGAACTTATCACCAAACTGAAGCTCTGTCTCTCTCAATGGACCCTATGCACACTTAACTTAGATGGACATCTTGTTCTCATTTAATCTGTACTCCAAGCCATGCCTCTTTACCTTTTTTCCATTCTGGCGGCTCGCAAATGGGTCCTCAAAACCATCCACTCACTCCACATAAATTTTATTTGGCAAGGGGACACGCATGCACATCGTTGGGCCCTAGTTAAGTGGGACACTATCTATCGTACCAAAGCGGACGACGGTCTAGGCCTTTGAGATCCAACACACAACAATGAAGTTCTTAGTGCCAAAATATGGTGGAACTAGATAACCAGAAACATAAGTCAGTGGGTACAACTTTGGAACAAAAAGTACGTCGTTGACTGGCTTACTCGGAACCTAATCAGGTACTCATAGGACATCAAAGGCTCTCTCATTTTGAATGCTGCCAACTCTCAAAGACCAATCATCCAACATCACAGTTTTTGGGAAATCCATGATGGATATTTGGCTAACTTCTGGATTGTTTTCTTGGAACCAACTTCCATCACTTGAAACCACTTTCAATCTTCATAACTTGCATGAAAGTTTTCGGATTCCCTCTCATGAAAAAGTCCACATATTTTGGGCTGCAAATTCTCAACAAGATTTTCGGGAATGGATCACTCAGGATAATTGGCATCCACAACATCAATAGGCCTATTCTGTCACATTATGGGAGGATATCCAATAGAGATTCATTCGAGTCAAACATGGCAGTGACATTCTCCGATGGGGTTACAATCCCAGAGGTATGCACACCATCAAAGAGGCTCACCAACTCATCATCAGCTCACAAGAGCAGTCCGATCCTTTCTGGACAAAAATCTAGGGTACTAAGACCTAGCCCAAAGTCACAACCTTTCTCTAGATGGTTTTACACAGGTGTATTCTTACTTGGGAAACCTCATTAGAAGGGGCTTTATCAGTCCCTCCTAATGCTTGCTCTGTAAGGAGCAAGGGGAAACTCTGGATCATCTTCTTGATCAATTCCCCTTCTCCAATCAGTTATGGGACAAGATAGCCTTTATCAGCAAGATAATTGATCAACGCTAGGGAAACATATGAGAAACCATAAAAAATTGGCATTCTCATCCCTACCAAAAACCTATTCTCAACAGATTCTATTCTCAACAGAATCTGGAAGCTTATTTGTGGCTTCCTCATATGGAACATTTGGAAGGAACTCAATCTTACGATATTTGAGAGAAAAGCAAATATTGTGGAAAAAGTTTGGATCCAATGCCACCAGAATCTCAAGGAGAGCACAATGTTCACCAAATGGCAGGATAAGGATCTTCAAGGCAATCCCTTGGAAAAAGCGATCCTGGACAACTGGTTCACTCATTCTCTGGCTACCCTCATCACTTCCAATCCTCCCCCTCTTCACCCCTCCACTCCCTCCGCTTGGTCCACCCCACCCCGAGGGTTCTATAAACTCAACTTCGATGGGGATTCAAAAGGTAACCCAAGAATGGGTGGATTTGGAGGAGTTTTTAGATCCAACACTGGTCATATCCTTTGTATTTTCTATGTAAAATTAGGGATGGAAAGCAACAACACAACCAAGTTGATGGGGTTTCTTCAGGGCATAAAAATAGACTTATCTCAGGGTTTCTTTCCACTTGTTGTGGAGGGAGAGTCATAACTAATTTTGAACATGGCTACCAAAATCCAAAATGGCTCAAGAAACACCAAGGTCTCCTGTTGTTGGAGACTGGATCATGATCTTCAAAAATTAGCAGTTCTCCTCTCTCAACCAACTTCCATCACTTTTCAGCACGTTTGAAGCGAATCCAACTCTATTGCAAAAAAAATAGCCATCTGGGGAGTTCTCTCACCTTCCTTCCTCCAGCAGAGCTCCCTTGCAGAGATCTCAAATTTCAACTTTAGGAATGAATGCATCCAAATTGCTGCGAAGGATTTCTCCCCGGATGTGGGTGACACGGAGCACCAAGGTACACACAGCAGGAATGATGGGACACCATAAGCCACGAGGAATCACAACCCACATGGTCTTTCTAACAGGGCTCTCCATGGCATCCACCCGACACCCTCTCAACATCATGATGGGACACCACTCCATCATCACGTTGATGCAACACCTGCATATGCCTCCTCCTCCTTCTTAAATGGTGATGCTTCTAAATTCCCCCACCAAATGTGTCCTCTCTACAATCAAGGCCTGGTACAATGAGGTCAACAATAAATGGTATGTGGTTTCGCGCTGGGGGGTTTAGTTCACCAGCTTCCAACCTTCTCCTCCACTGTTCACCTCTGCTCCTCTCTGCCAACCTCCTGCAAGCTACCTCCCAATGCTATCTCATGCAACTTCACCACCTCCAGCTCTCTAGCACTCTGTTTGTATTATGTCACCTCGGAAATGAGGTACACCCAGGAAGGGACGTGCACATAGGGGCTCTAATAGTCCAAGGGCCACGTCCTTCAACACCCATACCAGCTCTGATGACTTCAACATTTAAGTTTCGTCTCCTCTTTGCACCATGATTGATGATTGGGAGGATGAGATCACCAGTGCTCTCTCAGCAACCAATCGCACCACTGAATTACGCATGATTTACTGAGTGATCAAGGACCTGCTAACTCGCCTAATTATCTACTTTCTCAACCTCCAAGCTGCTGCTCCCACTTCAGAACCTAACCCCACTGGTTCTGGTCTCCCCAGTCCAAGTATCCCTGGTCCTTCTACTCCCCTTGGTCCTTCCGTCCCCACCCCCTCCTCTGCCATTATTATTCTTGTCCCTTCTCCTTCACTGGATCCTTTGGATGTCACCCCCTTGCCCCCCCCACCTGAGAGACATTTCACCACTTATGCAGGAAAAATTCCTCCCAGTGCCACTATCCCCAGGAAGATCGAGCCCCTACCGGTCAAGCACGCTAGTTCTAGCACTAAGGATGGCTTGAGCAGCAACACAAACTCCAACAATGAGGACAAATTCAATGACGATGTAGATGACACCAATGGAAAGGATGCATAGCTGGGTTTCGGTTTTGGGACTCCCATAATCGAGGAACCCTTCATCAAATTTTAAACCAGGTTTTATGTTTCAGCTTCTCTACTTTTTGACAAATCTCTTGGGATAGTGGTCTCCCATGGTTAGGCTTCTCAATTTCAGCTTGATGTTTTTTTATAAAAATATTAAACTCTCTACTATATGGATCTGTTTTCCCTTTAAAAGAGAGGATCATTTTGATTGATCCAGCCTGCCTTTCCCTCATGGGAAGATTGGTTCTTTTTCTCTGTTTTTGATTATCTACAAGTCAGATACACTACTATGTACTTTTATCTGTAACACTATTTTCTCTCAATAGAATAGATTCTGAACTTACAAAAAAAATGCAAAGGATGAACACACCTAAAGCATGGAGGGACAAAAAACAATAAATACTTAATTAACGGAAAAAGGGCTATCATCCACCTTCGTTTATGAATCTACCAAATAATCCACAAAGAGATAATTATGTCAGAAATGGGTAGCCTATACAACATGGCAATAAATTAGTGAATCTTGGACCAAAAGGAGTTGCCAGATCTACCAAGGAACCTCTAAAGTGTTGGGAGTTTGGGGAACCCCATTTATGCCGCACTTGTCCACATCTCAATGAGACAAACAAAAATATTCATAATATTCAAGAAGCCCCGAAAGGGAGAGAAACCAAGCCTGAGTATACATAGAATCATATGCATCCTTGGAGGATAGATAAGCAGACCACCAATATGTTATTGTGGGAATTGAAGGTATGATTGTCGAGTAAAAACTTTATGTATTAATTGATCTAGGGCTAGCTTGAGTTATATTACTGCTAAAATTATGGAGGTGTGCCAACTAACAAAGGTAAAACACATAAGACCTTGGTTAGTCCAATTGGCCACATGAACTAAAAGAAGGGTAACTTATTGTATTGCTAATAGTGAATTTAAAATACATGATCATAAGACTATAATCAATTTAAATATTCCCCCCTTAGAATTCTATGACATGATAATTGGTATGGACTTGTTAGATAAGTATAAAGTGGTGTTGAACTGCTTCGACAAGACTTTTACATATTCAACCGAGGATAAAATTGTTAGAATGATGAAAGGGATATCTAAACCTATCTATGTGAGACAAATCTCTGTAATGTAGCTAAAACTATGCATGGGGAAGGGTTGCAAATTATATGTAGTTCGGGTCACATACTTACTTAACAAAAAATATAAAACCAGCTTAGGAGATTACCCAGTCCTAAGTGATTTTCTAGACGTATTTCCAAAGGAAATACCTAGACTACCCCCTCAACGGGAAATATATTTTTCCATTGAGATTATACCAAGGTCTGCACCTGTATCCAAGATACCATACCGAATGATCATCCCCAAACTAACTAAATAAAAAATTCAGGTTCAAGAACTGTTAAACAAGGGATATCTCAGACCCAATGTGTCACCTTGAGGAGCACCAGTTTTATTCATCAAGAAGTTGAAGACGGGACCTTGCATTGACTATAGACAATTAAACAAAGTAACTATTAAAATCAAATATATGTTACCTCGTATAAATGATTTTTTCAATCAGGAAGGTGGAGCCAAAGTGTTTTCAAAGTTATATTTGTGATATGGCTACCACCAGATCAGAATGAAAGAGGAAGACATTAATAAAACTGCTTTTAGAACACGTTATGAACACTACGAATTTGTGGTAATCCCATTCAGTTTAACTAATGCTCCTGCCACTTTTATCTGTCTTATGAATAACATCTTTAACAAGTATTTGGATCAATTTGTGTTAATATTTATTGACGACATCTTTATTTATTCAAGGACAAAAGAAGAAAACGAACAACATTTGAAAATAGTATTACAAAATCTAAGGGAACATCAACTTTATATTATGTTTGAAAAGTATAAGTTCTTTAAAAACAAGATACAATACCTGGGTCACATAATCTCGGAAGAAGGGATTGCGATAGACCTTGATAAGATAAAAGTTATTTTAGAATGGTCGGTACCTAAGGATGTCGTAGATATCTATCCCTTCATGGGATTCACTAGCTATTATCGATGAATTACTGAAGGCTTCTCTAAAATAGCTTATCCAATTACTTTGTTGTAAAAGAAAGGAATAAAATTCTTATGGTCTCCAAAATGCCAAGAAATATTTGAGAATTTGAAGAGGCTACTAACAACAACATCCATACATAAGGTAGCTAACCCTTATAAAGAGTATACAGTATGCACCGATGTAAGTAAAGAAGGTATGGGAGGAGTATTATCCCAGGAAGGACATGTAGCGTGCTACGAATAACACAAACTAAAAGAACATGAACAAAATTATGTAGTCCAAAACCTAGAACTAGAATTGGTAGTACATTCCCTAAAAATGTGGTGCCATTATTTGTTAGGGAAGACGTTCTTATTGTTGATAGACAATACTTGTGTAAATAACGTATTCACTCAACACAGACTTAACGCTCGTCAAGCGAGTTGGATGACCTTTTTGAGTGAATTTGATTTTGAGGTAAGACACATAAAGGGAAAGGAAAATAAAGTGGCTGATGCACTCAGCCAAATAACTCATGAAATTTATGAAATAACTATAATTCAACCAAAAAGTGACCTCAAAAACAGAATAAAAACAACAAGCATCAACGATGCTGAATATGTAAATCTATTAAACATATTACTAAAAGATGAAGTAAATTTAAATGGAATAGAATTCAAGGTGGACTAGGAGGGTCTGATATGGTTTAAAAACATATTGTACATACCAAATATCACAGAATAAAGCTTCTATTTTTAATTGAAATGCATAAACAACCTTATGTCAGCCATTTTGGTTATCAAAAAATGATAACAACCCTATGAAAACAATTTTATTGGACAAGTTTAAAAATAGATTTGGTTAATTATCTATCTAAATGTTTGGAATGTCAATAGGTGAATGTTGAACACCAACACGCAACAAGTTTGTTACAACCTCTACCAATTCCTGAATGGAAATGGGAGATCATATCTTTAGACTTCATCATAGGTTTTCCAAAAAACGAAAAAACAACATGATTATATTATGGTTGTAGTAGATAAACAAAGAAAATATGCACATTTTATCCCTGTAAAGTCAACTTACAAAGTTGTAAATATTGCAGAGATATTTTTGAGGGAAATATTCAGACTGCACGAAGTACAGAAAATGGTGATGTCCGACCAAGATGTTAAATTCACTTCAAATTTTTGGAAATCCTTGTTTGCAGGATTAGAGACCAAAATAAATTTCAGCACTAGTTATCACCCACAAACATATAGGAAGACAGAGCACACCAATCGAATCCTTGAAGATATGTTAAGGATGTACATCATGGTAAAACCCACTAAGTGGGAATATTATTTGCACCTCGTGGAATTTGCATACAATAACGAGTACCAAGCCTCATTAAATACGATCCCATTCGAGATTTTATATGGTAAAAAATGTACTACCCCAATTAGATGGGATATCCTAGTAGAACACCATATGGTAGGTCTAGAACTACTACATGACATGGAACAGATTGTCCTCAGTGTGCAAAGGAACTTAAAGGTGGCAACAAATCACCAAAAAAGTTACACTGATTTAAAAAGGAAGCATAGGGAATTTGTTGTTGGAGACCACGCATATCTTCGAGTTAATCCCTAAAAGAGTTCACTTAAATTGGGAAACTGTGCTATGTTAGCAAACTCTATGAATAATTGAAGAAAATAACTCTCCCCAGAAGGTATCATTGGGATATGACTATCAATATCCGATCAAAGGTATTGGTGAATAAAGCTATAAGCTTGACTCTGGAACTTCCATGAAGATGAAGGAAGTATTGTATGTACCAGGTTTGAAAAAGAGCATAATTTCCATCTATGTTCTAGACAAGAAAGGATATAGAGTCACAACAGGATTTGAGCCCAAAATCCAACGGATGCCATGTCTAAACTTCGATAGACACGTGTTTGTTATTCGACAACAACATTTTTTTTGTTGTCGGTGGGACTTTGTCGGATATTCGACTACCTTTTGAACCCCGTCGACATTTTGACAGAGTATCAAGCAAATTAGAAGAAGCATTTCATCACTAATTCATCGAATTTTCAATGACTGCTGTCGTTGGTTATCCGACTCATGTCTGAACCCCATTGGAATGTTGACAGAGGACCATCATATGTTGGGGAAGTCTTTGCATCCATGTAGTGTCGAATTTCCGGCTTTTTATGGTCAAATTTCTGACTTTTTAGGGTCTACTTTCTAACTTTTAAGGGTCGAATTTCCAACTTCTTAGTGTCGACTCTTAGACTTTTTAGTGTTGAATTTACGATTGCTTAGTTCGTCGGAGGCATGGAAACTTCATCAGAATGTGTGTTGAATTTATGATTGCTTAGTTCGTCGGAGGCATGAAAACTTCGTCGAAATGTGTGTTGAATTTTTGACTTCTTAGTTCGTCGGAGGCATGGAAATTTCATTGGAATGTAGCCACCATGAGTCGGATATCCGACGGGTTCTAAACGTCAGAGCTTCAGTAGCGTCGTTGACTTGGCATGATATCCAATGACTACTGCCACTAATTTTCTATCGGATAACAGACGAGAAACTGTATATTAATACAAAAAATCATTGATATCATAATATATAAAGGGATATATTATCCAAAAATCATTTGTCATAATATTATCCAAAAAGTATATTTAAAGGGATATATACAGGATTATACTATGCAACTTCTAACATTTGATATATTTAGCAAAAGTGGCAAATATATATAGACAAATGAAAAATAAATCTTATTCAATAAAAAAATCCCACCTTCACAGAAGCAGATTCACCCAAAGTATACACCTCTTCATCAACTTGAGCTTGCAAATAATTAGCTTTTAGATCCGAAAGCATTTTCTCCTAATAATTGCTATATCGTAGAAATCGATATACCGATAGCTTATTAACATGGATATATTACTTGTGGCACAACAGAAATTGCATGTTTGGAAGAGTAGACAAGGCATCACCTGGATACAAATAACTCTGTCATTGCATAAATCTAGAAGTAGCATACCCCAAAAGTGTATCTAATGCTACATTGTACTTAAAAATTACACTAAGTTCAGACATAAAATATTTTTTACTAAGGCTTTTGATGAAGGGTATCCATGAACTCGAATTTAAGGAAAAAAAAGTTAAATACAAATGATAGAGAAAGATAAATTGTCAAAAAATGACAAACAATTGACTAAATAAGTTGAACATTTGATTTGAGATGAGGTCAAGGGATAATAGCCTGGAAGTTGAAAGAGAAAATTAATAACATACTAAAAACAACTGAAGTTTAACAACTACATGAAAATACCCAACCATTTTTGCAGCCAGTCTCAGTGTATCTAGATAGCAAGCATTTGTGGTAATAATATGATAAATGAATAAAATAAAGATATGTATCTGATGCAATAATACCTCACCTAAGAGTACAGTTTGCTGCATAGGGTGAAAATCCATGCTCATTATGGAAGATCCCTGGTTTAAAGTCTGAGCTATAGTATTCGGAATGTCATCTTGTGAATACAGGCATTGAAGATAATTTTCCCCATGATAGCTAACATGCAACACATTTATTAATTAGTTTACCATGCATGTTGAAAACAATACAACCAAGCACTCATATTTGAATACAAGTTACTTCTCATCATATTAAATTAATTCTTCTGAGCCAAAAAATTAACCAATAAAACATGGGATAACAAAAATCCAACCTTTGAGAATGAAGAATAAGAGAGAAAAATAATGATTATTGAAATACCTCCTGGCCTGGCTGACCACCTGACCTTGATCTTTTCAATAGATGTTCAGAATTTGCAGACTGATAATTTACTGGTGGGGTATTGACTGTAGGGGTCCTTGGACGCTTCACCAGAGTAGCTAAAAACATTTTTTACAAGAGCTTTTCTAAGTTTATATAGACAAGAATGAAATATGTGTGCATACTATTTAATAACTAAATATCAAAGCATTTGAAAACTCTGAGTAGAAAGAATAAATCACATAAATCACCATCCATATTAATATGTTATTGTTATAAAATCAAATAAATTAGATTGCATCCCAGTCAGAGGCAGGGACAAGTTACCTATATTTTTTTTTCTGAACCCCTACAGGGCCTGCAGAGAGAGCAGGATGAGTCACAGGGGTAGGATTAGCCATCCAACCTGCAAGGGAACTTGGAGGATTTGTAGATGATGGTTGGAATGGCTAGTTATTTCCATCCAAAAGAAGGCATCATAAATAATTCATGATCAAACAGAAACCAAAAAGGCCCAAAATAGGAGTTAACAAAACCTCATAATGAAAAGATGCAATGAATGTAAATCCAATTTCAACTTTCACTTACTGTATGATGAGCTACATAAGGAGGGAAAGGAGCTGATTTGGCAAATGTTCCCATAAAATTGTTTGTAGGCTATGGAGGGCGTGCTCCATTTTGTTGTCCACAATTGTGATCAACAAAGAGGGTTTTTGTATCTGGGTTAGGCCTTGGATTTTTGTAGAGTTGATGCTTCCAATTCAGATTGCAAAATATAACAAAATCACACTTTAGAAAAATTAAGTTGTAACAATTACAGAACACCCCTGGAACCAAAGAAGCTACAAGAAGCATAATCAATTGATTAAACATGTCAGTAAAGTTAATGCATGAAAGTTCATTCTTTGAATCCAAATAAAATAAGCAGTTAAAAACCAGTAAATAATGACTCAACGTCCTGGCATCTTCAAACTAAACATGCTCAGAACTTAGATTCCTAGAATTTTAGAGTCTAGAAAAATCTTTGATAAGTGTCCGCAATCGAGATGCTTTAAGGGAAGGAAACTTTAATTTTTCTTGGAACAGAGGATTAGCTTCTATAATATTTTTGAGTTCCATCAACATGACAACTAAACCATCCGAAAATGACAAATGTCATTCTCCCAAATAAATCCAAATATAAAATATTTTGAAACCCATAATTAAAAAGCGAGCTTTCAGAACTCTGCACTACATAAATCGTTCAATCCCATACGATTTTCTCCCAAGTGAGTTGCTGGAAACATGATTAAAAGGCAGTCCCTTTGCGCAGGGTTTAGGATGAGCTAGTAACTCTATGAGTCCAAGTTTTGAATCTCCCCGTATCTTTCTTTTTCCCTTTAACATTTAGTTTTCTGGCATGAATTTATAGTTGGGAGGTCTCTAATGCCTGGCTAATTTTAATGAGCGAATTATATTGGTATTTTTGTATGTGGTTGTCCAAAATTGAGTCTTAGGGTTCCTCTAATATGTCACTCATAAAATTTGTTCAAGGTTAACGCTTGTTTAATATTTCAACTAAATATAAATGCACAATTTATCTTTGATGCCTATGCTATAACAACATATTGTAGTTCTTACATCACAAAATAATATCGCACAATGGCATCTTCTCTTAAGAAAATAAGGGAACAATGTTTACTAAACAATGACGGGAAAATTGAAACAATTCAAAAAATTGGAAATTCACTTATGAACATGTAACATATGTCTAGATGACAAGTTTTTCTCCTTGTTATTTCTTTTCCATTGTACTCAATTTCTATAAAACCAATATTTATTAACACTGCACCAGCTGACAAAATAACATATGTCTTAAAGAACTCGAATTTGTTGCGACAAAAAACAAACAATTCATAACATATCATGTGTTCTTCATTTTTGACAAGTATATTGAAAGACCTATTAACCTTGAACATATGTTTTTAGTTAAGTATGCTTCTTATTACACATCTTCAACTTTTACTACCATGAAAGGAAAACGTGTTTTTGTCATACTCTATATTCAATATAATTAGCAAAAAGACCCAGATAACTTTTTAGGGAAAAAATGATGTTATCTATCCCTTATAGAGAAACTGTAATGTTGTGGAAAAACAAAAACAACTATGAAACATGGTTCAAAGCATATTTATCACAAAAACTATTAGTGGATCACATTGAAAAAACGTTATCGCTGAAACAACCTGGGGTGACATTGAAAAAGATTACAAACAATTGAATCTAGAAATGAACAACTATTTATTATCGAAACATTGGAACAAGAACAAAGTGACTTCCCCATAGTTGACAATATGACATAAAAAATGATCTTATGGATAATATGCTTACTAGAAAACCTAGACCTAGCTCTAATAATTCCTTCAAGTCTACTAAACAACCTTACATCATGAGAAAATAAGAGTATCACGACATTAGAGAAAAACTTAACAAAGATCAACAATTAGTAATAAAAGAAATCATAATGACAAAGGAAAATGAGACAATCACTGCAATTCATTTGTTCTTGAATGGAGGTGCAGGAATAGGCAAAACATTCATTGCAAAATCAATTTACCATGGCTTAGTGTGCTTCTACAACAAAGAACTTCATCGTTATCCCCTAAAAATAAATGTCATCATAGTTTCTTTCCTTGGAAGAGTTGCACACATTGCAAATGGCATAATTGTAAATTCAACTTTTCACTTTCCTTTGGGTCTTTCAAACATGCTTCCATTAATATTTGGGATATTAGATATACTAAGTAAGGAATTTGAAGAACTTCAGTTGTTACTAGTATTTGAGGTATGACTAATGGTTCTCAAATGTTATGTAACATTGACAAAAGGATACGAGAAATAATGCACACTTTGACCTCTCTTTCTGGAAATCTTGTTGTCATATTTTGTGGAGATATTTGTCAAGCCCAACCTGAAAGATATTCTTAGATATTTGAGCAAGAAAGTTTTGATTCTAACATAATTTCCTTCAAGTTTTGATCAAACAAGGACACTTTCCAAAATCAGCACATTATAAATATTGGTGACTTGAATTTTGCACATGTTGCAAAGCAGCAATGCACAAATGAAATTTTGCTCATTCATGAAAATTCATAACTTCAAATTGCATTCAACAAAACCAACAACCTATGTTGTGTTGATGTATTTGTAACTTCAGAATGTATTGTACCCTGATGTTTATTCCGGGAAGTGTCTTTAATGTATTTGAGTCATGTCATGCCTTGATGTTCCTATCGGGAGATTCAATAGTGTAAACAAGTCATGTCAAGTAATTGTGGGTAACCATCCTATTGATTAAGGGTTAAAGTCCCCGCAGTTGTGGGGCCCTAGGGTTATTAGACTCTCCTAGAGAAGTCGGCCCTAGTGAGTTATTGTCAAGTCGAGAATTAGTATAAATAGAGAGCGAGCCTCTCTATTTATCACACATTCACTCACACTCAGTTGTAGCGCATAACTGAGAGAGAGAGACTACTGCTGTCGGGAGATCATCTTACTGTTTTGGGGTTTTACTTTTGGTGCTGATTCTATCTCTGAGGAAGTTGCAGGGCTTTCTCCTTTATGGTTTCCACGAGGAAAATCTTTGTGTCCATTGTCTCTTATTTTTTGATTTCTGTGCTTGTTATTCTCTCAGTTAAAGATCCTAAGATAATGCTAGCTTGAATGATAAAAATCTAACATGGTATTAGAGCTAACCTGAGAAGAAGACACTGTGCAGCTGCGGAAACTAGGGATTCCTAATTTTTGGATCTCTCTCCACATATTTTCAGCAAAAGAAGGTTGGACTAACTCTCCTCTCCAGGGTGCATCTTTCTGTTGAAGCAGAATCCGAATTTGATCATTTTCAGTTTTTGACCCGACACTACTGCCGAAAATTAGGGATTTACACAGAAGTGTAATTTTTGAGTGAGCCCATGCCTGGATTGATCTCCTCCTCAAAATTGAAGTTTAGAGATCAAGATCAAAGTTTTTGGTTGGACAGAACTCCGGGAAAGTCAAACTCTAATCTGCTCTTGAACCAGCTCTGCAGAAATTCAGCTCTAGATCTAGATCCGACATCTTGACCTGGTAATATATAAATATTTTGTATTTCCATTTAAGGTTCTCAGTTAAGATGTCTCATATACCAAACTTGATGAAAATCTTGAGGGAGCTGATAACTTTCGAGCCTGGAAGTATAGGATCTCCCTGGTCTTGGAAGAAAATGAGTTGGACTCCTACATCAATGAGGAAGTTCCAGTTCCAGAGGGAAATGAGGCTAAGGCCTTACACAAGAAGAAATTGGTCATGGCTAAGAGGATTATTGCTGATTCAATCAAGGATCACCTCATACCACATGTATCCTCCCTAAAGACACCTAAAGCTATGTTTGATGCCCTGACCAAACTGTTTGAAGGAAAGAACATAAACCAAAAGATGACTTTGAGGAACCAGTTGAAGAATGTGAAGATCCAGAATGTAGAGACCATATAGTCATACTTCACAAGGGTCTTCAAGATCAAAGAACAACATGAAGTAGTGGAGAATGGAGAGATTGTAATGACCACCTTGAATGGTCTCCCTAGATCATGGGACTCCTTTATTTAAGGGATCTGTGCTAGAAAGAAGCTAGTCAAGTTCAGCAGACTATGGGAAGAATGTTCTCAAGAAGAAGCTCGAATAGCAGCTCGAGAAGAAAATATGGGAAGTGGCGATCAAGCTCTCACAGTACACTCCAAGAAAACAAGTTCTCATCACCCCAAAGGTAAGAAATTCCATAGAAGTAACACTAGAAAATATTTGTCTAGAATCAAATGTTATACATGTGACGAAAAAGGACACTATGCTAGCGAATGTCCTAGAAACAAAAATGTCTCTCACAAGAAGAAGGGAAACAAGAGAAGACATCATGCTCATGCTGCAGAGGATGATGAACCTTCCACAAAGAGAATCAGACAAGAAAGTGTTTATTCTTCAAGTGATGACGAATATGTCTTGATTTCTGCTCTCATAGGAAACATTACACATGCAGCAATGATTGGATTATAGATAGTGGGGCTTCCAAACATATGACATGATTCAAAGAGTCCTTTGTGAAACTATCAGAACATGAATCACCCCACAAGGTGAAACTTGGAGATGACTACTAGTATCCAATAAAAGGTAGTGGGGAATGCTCCTATAAGCTAGACTCTGGAAATTATATGACGATGAAGGATGTATTGTTTGTACTAGGACTAAAGAAGAACCTCCTCTCCATATCTGCATTGGATGCAAAAGGCATGAGGGTTGCATTTGTAGATGGCCAAGTTCTCATGTGGCCAAAGGGAAAGACTATTGATGATGCAGTAGTAATTGGGGAATAAGAGGGAGGTCTATACAAATTGAAGGGCCATATAGAACACTCCTTGATCCATGACACAATAGAGCCAAATGAAGTTTGGCATATAAGGCTTATATATGTGCACTACAGAGCACTACCTCTTACAAGCAAAGCTATTGAAGGACTTCCAGAAATCCAGTCAAAACATGACGGTGTATACAAAGGATGTGCGAAAGGAAAGAACACAAAGAAGACATTTCCAAGTAGTGAGAGCAAGGCAAAAGGAATCTTGGAAATCATTCACTCCGATGTATGCAGTCCTATGTCATCCAATTCATTAAGAGGGTATGTATATTATGTTTCTTTTATTGATGATTTTTTTAGGAAGACATGGATATACTTCTTGAAGAACAAAGATGAAGTATTCAACAAGTTCAAGGAATTCAAAGCCTTGATTGAGAACCATACAGAAAAGAAGATCAAAACCTTTCGATCAGATAATGGTGGAGAATTTACATCAAATGAATTCAAAGCATTATGCAAATATTCAGGGATTAAGAAGGAGTTAACTACTCCATATAATCCACAACAGAATGGGGTTGCTGAAAGGAAGAATAGAACGATCATGGAAGCTGCAAAGGCCATGCTTCATGATCAAGATCTTCCCATGCATCTATGGGCAGAAGCTGCCAGAACAGTGGTGTATGTATAGAACCATACTCCACATAGAGTACTCGAGAACAAGACCCCTAAAGAAGTTTTCTCCGGCAAGAAACCAGAATTCAGCCATCTCAAAATATTCGGCTGTCTAGTGTACATACATATTTCGAAAGAAAAGAGGACAAAGATAGATACTTCAGGAAGGAAGGGTATATTTGTGGGATACTCTGAAAGCTCGAAGGCTTACAGAATACACTTCCCAGGATTCAAGAAGATAAACATTAGTAGGGACGTAACATTTGACGAAGACTCAGCTTACAACAAACCCAGAAAGAGACCTGCTGAAGAACCTGAAGAAACAGAAGCACCCATAATTCATGACACAACCATGAACAAAGAAATTCAAGAAGAAGAACGAGAATTAGAAGAACCTCAAGAACCTGTAGATCCACCTTAGGAGAAGAATCCTCACAAAAGGAAACTTGCTTGGGTACGAGAAGCTATCCAAGGTGCAGAAAGATATGGGGCTCCAGAAGAAAATCACAGAGAAAGAAAAAGGACCAGGTCCTGCTCTAGGTATGTAGCCTTATTATGTGACTTCATCGATAAATAACCTTCCAACTATGAAGAAGTGACAGAAAGGAAAGAATGGAATGATGCTATGATCGAAGAGTATCAATCGATCATGAAGAATGATGTATGGGATATTGTCCCAAGACCAGAAGGGAAGTCTGTTGTAACTTATAAATGGATCAACAAGATCAATCATGCTGCAGATGGTAGCATAGAAAAATATAAAGCGATATTTGTGGCTCGTGGCTTCTCCCAAAAAGAAGGAATAGATTATGAAGAAATTTTTGCACCTGTAGCTAGATACACTTCCATCAGATCAGTACTTGCTCTGGCTGTAGTGATGAAATGGAAGATACACCAGATGGATGTCAAGACTGCTTTCTTGAATGGTGTAGTGGAAGAGGAAGTGTATGTGGAGCATCCACTCAGTTTTGAGACACATGATAGGGAGACTCATGTGTGTAAATTGAATAAATCTCTGTACAGTTTGAAATAGGCACCCAGGACATGGTACGGCAGAATTGACAGCTTTCTATCTAGTTTGGGCTTTACCAAAAGTAAAGCAGATTCCAACCTTTACTACAAGGTTGAAGATGGTAACCCAGTGATACTCCTACTATATGTAGATGATTTGTTTGTGATAGGTGTGGATGGGTTGATTCTAATACAAAGAGGAAGCTTGCTGCTGTGTTCGAAATGAAGGACTTGGGTATGATGCACTATTTTCTAGGCATGGAGGTGTGGCAGAATGCAGATGGAATTTCCCTGGGACAAGGGAATTATATGGTAGACATCCTGAATAGGTTTAGGATGATGGACTGCAAGGCCATGACCACACCTATGGCATCGAACCTGAAGTTATTGAGCGATGCTTCATTAGAATCGGTTGATGCTATGATGTATCGTCAGATGATAAGGTCCTTGATGTACCTGATGAATACGAGACCGGATATTTGCTTTGCTATGAACACCTTGAGCCAGTTCTTGACAGATCTGAGACATGTTCACTTGATTGCTGCAAAGCATATTCTGAGGTACTTGAAGGGTACAGTTGATTATGGGCTCAAGTGTGAGGCGAATCAGAATATTAACCTGGAGGGTTATGTTGATTCATATTGGGCAGGTGGTGTCATTGATAGGAATAGCACTTCAGGGTGCTGCTTCAGTATGGGATCATGTGTGATATCTTGGTTTAGTAGGAAACAGTCTTGCGTGTTACTGAGTACAGTTGAAGCAGAGTATGTTGCAACTTGTTCAGCTAGTTGTGAGGCAGTATGGTTGAGGAAGCTACTGTCTAATTTATTCGATCTCCAGCTGGATGCTACTTGTATATATTGTGACAACCAGAGTTGTGTGAAGTTGTCGAAGAACCTGGTGTTCCATGACAAGGGCGAAGCATATCAAGATCAAGTATCACTATATCAAGGATATGGTGCAGAGAGGAGCAGTGAAGCTCCAGTATATTGCGACGGATGAATAGATAGTTGATGTGTTGACTAAGCCATTGGCCATAGTGAAGTTTGAATACTTTAGGGAGAAGCTTGGTGTTCTCCAGATCAAGGTTCCCTCCAAGGGGAAGTGATGAGTCTGTGAGCCATTCTGACATGGTGAGAGGATTGGTTCCTTCCATGGTCAGATGTAAGGGCTGAGCCATTCTTTCATGGTGAGAGGATTGGTTCCTTCCATGTCAGATATGAGTGTTGAGCCATTCTAATGTGACTGTAGGATTGGTTCCTACATGATCAGATATAAGCGCTGAATGCCATTCTCTGAATGGAGGCACCTGGTCAGTTACCAGGACTACTTAGCCTAGAGCTGAGGGCCATTCTGATATGACCATGGGATGTGTTCTCACATGATCAGATATAAGTACAGGGCCATTCTGATGTGATTATGGGATGTGTTCCCACATGATCAGATATAAGTGCTGAAGGCCATTCTATGGGAGAATGGAGGCACCTGGTCAGTTACCAGGAATCCTTAGCCTGGGGCTGAGAGCCATTCTGATGTGACTGTGGGATTGGTTCCCACATGATTCAATGTAAGTGCAGTTCCTTTCCACAGATGGTAGTAGGTGTGTCCTACCATGTTGATGGATGTGAGTGCCGAGCCTTTACACAGATGATAGTAGTTGTGTCATATCATACTGGTGGATGTGAGTGTTGTGCCTTTTCACAGATGGTAGTAGGTGTGTCCTACCATGCTGGTGATTATAAGTGTTGCGCCTTTCCACAGATGGTAGTAGGTGTGTCCTACCATGCTGGTGGATGTGAGTGCCGAGCCTTTCTACAGATGATAGTAGGTGTGTCCTATCATGCTGGTGGATGTGAGTGTTGTGCCTTTCCACATATGATAGTAGGTGTGTCCTACCATGTTGGTGGATGTGAGTGCTGTGCCTTTTCACAAATGATAGTAGGTGTGTCCTATAATGCTGGTGAATGTAAGTGCTGGGCCTTTCTAACATGGTTATTGGATGTGTTCCTACCATGGTCAGATTAGAGTGTTGGGCATGCCTTTCTGACATGCTGTTGGATGTGTTCCTCTCATGGTCAGATGTAAGTGCTGGGTGAGCCACTCTGACTTAGTGTCAGATATAAGCGCTGAAGAAGACCTACATGGAGGCTAGGACTACAACCAACATGAAAAAGGGCTGGCTCTATAGAACTTCCTGTGATGAGAAGAATCATGAGATAGCACCCATGATGATGATCCAGTCACGATCCAGTGATGATGATCCAGCAGTGATGATCCAGATCGAGTGATGATGTTCCAGTAATGATCTAGATCCAGTGATGATGTTCCAGTGATGATCCAGATCCGATGATGAAGATGGCTTGAAGATGAAGATAAATTGAAGATGAATATGACTTGAATATGAAGATGACTTGAAGATGAAGATGACAAAAACTCGATGATGATCCAGTTAATACAGATAAGAAGACCAGTGCTGAAAAATTGTGTCGAGAGAATACATTCCTAGTTAAGAGGGAGTGTTGATGATTTGTAACTTCGGAATGTATTCATCCGTATATCTTATGTATTCCCCGATGTTTATTCCAGGAAGTGTCTGTAATGTATTTGAGTCATTTCATGCCCCGATGTTCCTATCAGGAGATTCAATAATGTAAACAAGTCATGTCAAGTCATTGTGGGTAACCATCCTATTGATCAAGGGTTAAAGTACCCACAGTTGTAGGGCCCCAGGGTTATTAGAATCTCCTAGAGAAGTCGGCCCTAGTGAGTTATTGTCAAGTCAAGAATTAGTATAAATAGAGAGTGAGCTTCTCTATTTATCACACATTCACTCACACTCAGTTATAGCGCATAACTGAGAGAGAAGAAGTTGCTGGGACAAGAGAGAGAGAGGCAACTGCTGTTGGGAGATCATCTTACTATTTCAAGGTTTTACTTTTGGTGTTGATTCTATCTCTGAGGAAGTTGCGGGGTTTTCTCCTTTATGGTTTCCTTGAGGAAAATCTTTGTGTCCATTGTCTCTTATGTTTTGATTGCTGTGCTTGTTATTCTCTCAGTTAAAGATCCTAAGATAATGCTAGCTTGAATGATAAAAATCTAACATGTTGTCTCTTTTCTTAAACATTTTTTTACAACTCTATCGGCTAACAATGTCCAATTCCATATCTCTGAGGCTTATTGGACATATCAGCATAGCGTTTTCCTTTCAATTCCTTTGAAAATATTCACAAATAGTTATTTTTTGAAAGTTACATATTTTGTTTAATCTTCATAGTTGTAGGCAATGCAAATGATATTTTGGAAAAAAACCTAACCAAACCATCTTATTGTTGTTATTTATGTTAAGGAATATATCTTAATTCCAATAACTAGTTCAAACAACAATTCAACATTTGCAATATTCATATGTAGATTTTTGTTTCACTCTTTGCGTGTTTCCATGCCTCTGATCAATTGGTTTATCTATGGGTCAAAGCCATATAGCCTTCTAAACAAAGTAAGCTCACAATAGATATTTGTAACATCTTCAACAATTTCTGGAATTGTAAATTTAATGCAATTGCGATTGCTTTGGCATCATGGCTATGGTCAATATTTATGGCAACAAGTCCAATTAAAATATGCCACAGAATCCTTATCATGAGAACCCAAAAAGGTAATAATGTTCTCATTTCTTCATATATCTATATAATTTGATAGAGCCAAAGAAAATAATCTTTTTTACAAACCCTATGTTTTAACGTTAATAAGTTGGCTTCCCCATTTGTTTTAGGATTTTACAAGTATCACAACTACCATCCTCTATTCTGCAACTTTGTTCAACAACATATACAAATGTGTTTTAAGGAGATATTCTCTTGTTCTATGGACCTACAGAAAGAAAAATTTCAAATTCACCAATAAAACACAATTGATACATGCTGACCTAGTAGATAGAGATGGTCAATTAACAATGCATTGAATATGAATATAATATTGTTTCTTACTTTCCATATCTGCTATGGACAAGTACTTATGTGGTCTAAAGGAAAGACACTTGAAGATGTTGTGGTCATTGGAGAAGAAGAAGGAGGACTGTAGAAGGTCAAAGAGCATCCATAGACATCCCTTATCCATGAGACTACCAACTCAAGTGAACTATGGCATATGAGGCTTGATCACATCAACTACAAAGCATTTGCCTATGTGAGCAAGGTGGTAACAAGGTTACCATATCTGAAGATCAACCATGAGGTAACTTGCAAAGGATGTGCAAGAGGAAATAACATCAAGAATCCCTTTCCGAAAAGTGAAACAAAGACTAAAGGTACGTTAGAACTAATTCATTCCGATGTATGTGGTCCTATGTCCTCTATATCATTAAGTTGATATGAGTATTATGTCACCTTTATTGATAACTATTCAATAAAGACTTGGATATACTTCTTGAAGAATAAGAGTGAAGTGTTCGAGAAATTCAAGGAATTCAAAGCCTTGATAGAGAACCACTCAGAAAAAAAAATCAAGACATTGAGATCAGATAATGGTGTAGAATACACTTCAAAGGAATTTGAAGCATTTTGTAAGGAGGCAAGAATCAAGAGGGAACTAACCACTCCCTATAATCCCCAATAGAATGGTGTTGTAGAAAGAAAGAATAAAACTATCATGGAAGAAGTAAAGACCATGATTCATGACCAAGACCTCCCTATGCACCTATGGGATGAAGCAACAAGAACAACATTATATGTGCAGAATATATTATCTCACAGTGCTCTTGGATTCAAGACTTCTAAAGAGATGTATACAGGAAAGAAACCTGAAGTGACCCATCTCAAGATATTTGGCTGCCGAGTATATGTACATATTCCAAAAGAGAAGAGAACCAAATTGGATCCTTTTGGAAAGAAGGGAATATTTGTTGGATACTGTGAAGTCTCCAAAGTCTTTAGGACATACATCTCAGGATTCCATCATATCGATATTAGTAGGGATGCAACATTTGATGAAGAAACAACTCTTAACAAGTCTAGAAGCTGTCAGCTTGAAGAAGTACATGAAGATGATGTACCTCCCAGAATGGTAGAAGCCAAACCCTCTCCTAAAATTGTAGCATCTGAAGATCATGACATGCTAGAACCTTAGGAACCACCTTCTATAGATATATCTCAAAAGATAAAAACTGCTTGGGTAAGAGAAATCATACATGAACCAGAGAAATATGGAGCTTCAGAAGGATCCACAAGAACCAACAAAAGATCAAAGCAATATTCCAATTATGTAGCTTTGATATGTGACCTTGTAGATAAAAAACCCACGAGCTATGAAGAAGCTGCACAGAAGAAAGAATTGGTTGAATCAATGATGGAAGAATACCAGTCGATCATGAAGAATGATGTTAAAACAAGAGTGTGGTATCTTCGAAATGGATCTACAAAAACACTAACCTAACCTTTCAATTTTTTTTTAAAAGACTCATTTAAAACAACAAACAAATAATGACTCTTAAACTAAAACACTTTAAAATTAATTAATTTCTTAATAACATTAACAAAGAGATTAATAAAAAACAATCAAATTTTTTGTGAAAAATATTCTCTTTATTACAAACCAAAAACACTTTAAAACTAATTAACATATTAAACTAGACGTTATTAAAAACATTCCTTCTAAAATTAATTTGAAAACAATATTAAATTATAAATTAAGAATATAATGAAAAAACTTTAAACAATAAATAAAATATTAAAATTTAATTAATACTAAATAAATAAAATAATTTTTTTTCTAAATTTTAAGAAATAATAATAATAATAAACTGAATTGAAAAAAACTTAGGAAACTAAAATTTACTAAATAAATAATTTAAAAAAACCAACAACTTCGAAACCCTAAAAATGACTTAATGACAAATATTAATAAAAACAAAAACATTGAGATTATCTTTGTGAAGACTTCTAAGGAAGCCTTTCCTCATGATAGACCTGCTTTAAGGTCTGTCGAGGAACCAAAAACATCATTGCAGATTTCTTTCTTCTCTGAAAATACAACTGCAGAACAATGAATAAAGAAACTGAAGCCCTCCATGGAGGGGACACACTCCAGATGATCCGCCTCTTTGAAATTCAGGAAGGAAGATATCTCATAGATCAACAGATTTAAAATTCTTAAAGAAATTCAGGGACAACAAGATAATCCTACGATTCGCCAACCTAAAACATCACCTTAAAATGAGACACCCGCAAGCATTCGCCGAATTGAACCTCGCCATTGTGTGTAGTGAAATAAGAAGAACTAGAAGAGACTTCCACAATCTATCACGCATAACGTATAGCACTCACCTCACTGTCTCAAACACCCTTCGCGTTGACTTCTGGATTAACATGGAAGCGAGCATATCTATAAAGGCCCAAACAACATACGAATGTGCATGCAAGAGACAAGACAAGGAGTATGCTAAATTGGAAAGCGAACAGAAAACGAATCCCATTGGAAGAGATGGTATGTAATATTGAGAATACCATAAGGAACATGCCAGAAAATAGTGCGGAGGACATCAGACAAAAGTGTGCCATCGTCCTAAAAAAACGCTAGGCCATCGAAAAGCAACTTAACAAAGGAGGAGAGGGATGCTCTAAAAATGTTGAGGAGAGAAGACATCATTATTCTCAAAGGTGATAAGGGAAACACACTTGTTGTAATGAAGAAAGAGGAGTACGATAAAAAAATGAGAGAACATATAGCATGTGGAAGCTATAGGAAGGTCAATAAGGATCCAATGAATAAAATTATGAAGTTGGTAACCACAACCATAAAGAACTCATCCTTGGATGACCACTTGAAACAAAACTCATCCAAAAGAGTTCAATAATGTCGCGGATCTATGGCTCTCCCAAGATCCACAAACAAGGCGCTCCTCTTAGACCTATTGTTAACACAATAGGATCACCAACTTACAACCTAGCAAAATACCTAGCAGAGAGACTGAAACCTCTCATAGGAAACACCTTCTCTTATGTAAAATACTCAACACATCTAGTAAAAATGATGGAGGATTGGAAAATTGAGGAAGGAGACATTCTCACAAGTTTCGATGTAGTATCTCTCTACACGAAGATACCAATTGATGAAGCCATAAAGGTCATAAGAGATATAGTAAATAACGATGAAACTACGAAACTTGTGGAAATATGTCTCAAGTCCACATTCTTCAACTTCAGAGGGGAAATCTATGAGCAAAAAGAGGGAGTGGCAATGGGATCACCACTCTCACCAATAGTTTCCAACATATTTATGGAAAAATTGGAAAAAGATGCAATAGATTCCTTCCCCCTAAAACCAAAATGGTGGCTATGATTTGTAGACGATGTATATAGAAATTGGCCACATGGAGAAGAAGCTTTAAAGGACTTTAATGACCACCTCAATAACCAATCTGATAGCATAAAATTCACTACATAAAGAGAGGAAAAATGTTGTCTTCCATTCCTAGATGTCCTCACAATAAGAAAACAAGACGGCTTCGTAGAGCACTAGGTATACAGGAAACAAACACACACTGACAACTACCTTCATGCTGAACCTCACCACCATCCTGACCAGAAAATCGCCACAATTAACACTCTAGTAACTCGGGCCATCATAATAGCGGACAAAGACCACTTAAAACAAGAGTTGAACCACCTCACGAAATCCTTTATAAACAATGGATATATGGACAAACAAATCAAAGAAATCATCAAGAAAGCTAACAAAAAAGAACAAAACAACAATAGGAAAAACGAAAAGGAAGACAACAACAAAGACGCGCTCTTAGCAGTCCTCCCCTAAATCCATGGCACCACCAACAAGATCCCTAATATTCTTAGAAAAAGAGACATTAGGGTAACCTTCTCTCCCCCCAATTCCCTTAGAATATGCTAGACTTTGCAAAAGACCCTATTGAGAAAAAAATACTCCAAGGAGTCTACACCATACCCTGCTCCTGTGACACTCTACATCGACGAGACTGGTCGCTCCATCAAGACAATATTAAAGCAACATGGTGCTGACATACACCATTGTAGGATCAGAAACTCTGCCGTTGCATAACACTCGTGCGACACTAAGCACCATATATGCCTTGAAAAAGCGGAAGTACTCGCAACCGTACCCCACCACTTCAAACGGAAAATAAGAGAGCCTCTTGAAATAAAAAAACACCCTAACAACCTGAACCAAGACTATGGCCTAAAACTCAACGACTCCTCGGAACCAGTCATCAAAATTCTTAAAAACAAAAACAAAAACAACAAAAAAACTTAAAAAACCTAAAACAATAACTAACCCTTCAACTTTAAACTCAAATAATATTAAGAGACCAAGACCAATCTCACCCAAAAAAACAAAAAACAAAAACTCTTTTTATAAACCTAATAAATAACAACCTTCAAAAATTAAAATACTTTAAAATACCTAATTTATCAAAACTTCAAACTAAACAATAAAAACATTATCCTAAAAACACTAACCTAACCTTTCAAAAGACTCATGTAATACAACAAACAAATAATGACTCCTAAACTAAAACACTCTAAAATTAATTAATTTCTTAATAACATTAACCTAGAGATTAATAAAAAAATCATTTTTTTATTATAAAAAATATTGACTTTATTACACACCAAAAACACTTTAAAACTAATTAACATATTAAACTAGACATTATTAAAAGCATTCCTTCTAAAATTAATTTGAAAACAATATTAAATTATAAATTAAGAATATATTAAGAAAATTTTAAACAAGAATTCAAGTATTAAAAATTAATTAATATTAAATAAACGAAATAATTAAAAAAATTTAAATTTTTTTAAATAATAATAATAATAAACTGAATTGAAAAAAACTTAGGAAACTAGAATTTACTAAATAAATAATTGAAAAAAAATGACAACTTTGAAACCCTAAAAACGACTTAATAACAAATATTAATAAAAATAAAAAAAAACATTGAGCTTACCTTCGTGAAGACTTCCAACGAAGCCTCTCTTGATGATAGACCTGCTTTAAGGTCTGAAACTGTTGAGGAACAAAAATCACCACCATAGATTTCCTTCTTCTCTGAAAATTCAACTGTGGAACAATGAATAAAGAAAAAGATAAAACATGGTGCTGATGGAAGTATTGAAAAGTACAAAGAAAGATTTGTGGCTAGAGTATTCTCTCAAAAAGAGGGAATTGATTATGAAGAGACATTTTATCGAGTAGCAAGGTACACTTCCATCAGAACCATAATGACACTTGCTTCCATGATGAAATGGGACTTAGACCAGATGGATTTAAAGACAACCTTACTTGATGGTGTGATTCAGGAAGAGGTTTACATCGAACAACCACAAGGATTTGAAGTTGAAGACAGAACGACTCATGTATGCAAGTTGAAAAAGGCTCTGTATGGACTGAAGCAAGATCCTAGAGCTTGGTATGGTAGAATAGATAGCTTCTTGACAAGATTGGGCGTTACCAAGAGTAAAGCCGATCCTAACCTTTATATGAAGATTATGGAGGATGAACCTGTCATACTATTACCGTATGTGGAGGATGTATTTCTTATAGGAAATGAGAAATAGATCACATATTGCAAGAAGAAGCTAGATGAAGAATTCGAGATGAAAGATCTTGGATTCATGCATTATTTCCTAGGGTTGGAAGTGTGGCAGAGCCCAGAAGGAATCTTTTTGAATCAAGGAAAGTATGCAATAGAAATATTAAAAATATTTGATATGTTGGATTATAAAGCCATGACCACACCCGTGGACACCAACCTGAAGCTGTTGTTCGATGAGACATCATATTTAGTGGACATGACTCAGTACATACAAATTATTGGGTCATTAATGTATCTGATGAAAACAAGGCCAGATATATGCTTTGTTGTGAACTCCTTGAGTCAGTATCTAGTTAAACCTAGACGGGTTCACCTGATAGTTGCAAAGCATGTGATGAGGTACCTAAAATGTATGATAGATTTGGGACTTTACTGTGGAATAGATCATGACTACAAACTATATGGATATAGGGATTCATATTGGGGAGGAAGTGCCACAGATAGGAAGAGCACCTTAGGTAGATATTATTGTATGGGATCTGCCATGATATCATGGTTTAGTAAGAAATAGTCCAGTGTTTCTCTCAGTACAGTTGAAGTAGAGTACATTGCATCTTGCTCCGCTTGTTATGAATCGATATGGATTGAGAAGCTGATGTCAGGATTATTTGACATGGAGTTGGACACCACAATGATTCTTTATGACAACCAGAGTTGTATAAAGATGACAGAGAACCCGGTGTTCCATGACAAATCGAAACACATAGAAATCCGATACTTTTATATAAGGGATATGGTACAAAAGGGAGCTATCAAGCTCCAGTATGTGAGTACTAATGAGCAAGTTGTTGATATACTGACCAAGCCTCTATCTCGAGTAAAGTTTGAATATTTCCATGACAATCTTGGTGTATTTCAAAAGGACCTTCCTTGCAAGAAGGAACAATGATGGAACTACAGATGATGATGATATGGACCTCCTTCGAAAAGAAAGATTAGGTTGAAGACATGAACCCTCCTCGGTCAAACAGGGAGTAGGTTGATAATATGGAACTTGCTAGGAAAGGGGGAGTAATGATGGGGTTGGCATCGATTATAGATGATAGTGATGATGAAAAGGTCCAACATTCACTTTTGGAAGATAGTATCCTCTCTTGAGGATGGAAGTATAACAACCTATGCATGACAGTGGTCCTTACTAGCTAAGGACGACCCTACAGATGTTACTCTCACATGGAGAGTACACACATTCATTTGTGGATACCGTAGAATAACACTCACTTATTAATGGTCCTAACCTTATTGGTAAGGATTCTCTATGATGATTCCTCACGGACGACAGGACTGGCATTTTTTATGCAGTTGATATCTGCTCTGCAGAAAATACTCTTGTATGGAGAGTATGCCTACATTTATATGTAGATTCCATAGAATAACGCTCACTTGGGAGTGGTCCTAACCTTAGTGGTATGGATTCTCTATGATGAGTCCTCATGGACGTCGTAGTATAACACTCACTTGGGAGTGGTCCTAACCTCAGTGGTATGGATGTTCTACGATGAGGGTCGACATTTTGTATGCAGTTGATATCTGCTCTGTAGACAATACTATTTCTTGGAAGAGTATACCTACATGTGAGTGTAGATATCGTAGTGTAACTATGGGTGAAGTGTCGGGTGAAGAATTGTGAGCCAAATCCCTACAATGCTCATCAATCAAGATAATAGATCCACAAATTCCTCCATTAGTTTTCTGAGTGACAGTATGATCATAAGCCTCCTCCAAAATTGTACAACATTTTCCTAAAGGCAGCTCATAATCTCTTAGGAACCATGCAAGTGCTTGATCTTCATATTGCTTGACCTCAAACTCCTCA
>LPNX010743322.1:113045-129457 GCA_001517045.1 Pseudotsuga menziesii | reverse complement strand
AGCTTGACAAAACTTGTGTTAAGGTAGTAGGTGAAATGGAGAACGTGATGATTCAATTGTCCGCAAATAAAAAGATATGCCATTACATTGACATCATAGTAGAAGATATACCGGATGGTTATGGGATGATCTTGAACCGGGATTGGACATCAAGACTAAATGGATACTTTGCTTCAGATTGGTCTCATATGTGGCTACCCCAGAAAGGCAGCCCAAACTTGATTAAAATTCTAAGAGAGCCCTTTATGAAGCACAATGTCACTAAGCTAGGGAAAGAAAACGAATCTGCTGATTCGGTTTTAGGAAATTATCTTACTGAGCTTAAGCTAGAACACCATTCATCAAAGGCCATTCCTGTGACGAACACTCAGCCTGAGCTCCTTCAGCTTCCTCAGGCTGAAAGAAATGACTGCAAGATTCTAGATATGAGTTCTATTTCAAAGACCACACAGTTGGACCATGGATAGGCAACTCATGTTTAAGTCCAGCCCATTCCTCAACTTTTAGTTTCAAGATTTTTTAGGGGTGGGCTTAGATTTCGTTTTTCTAGTGTACATAAATAAATTGCTTTGTTTTCTTGATACTCGATGCTTGTCCTGCTTTAGTGTTTTAATGCTTGCTTTCTTTCATTATTTGCTTTACTGCTGTTTTCTTACAGTTTGCTAGTTTTTCGTTTATTTTGAATAAGAGGCAAACTTTTGGATACAAGGAGAACGTCAGGGTTCAGTATTAACTAAAATTCTGAGCAAAAGACTGGGCTCTAAAGGATGTCTTCTAGTAATTGTATTCCTAGCTGGAAATGCATTCATGCGAAGTCTCACTTAATCCCTGTAAATACCTCAGCAGTCAGAAGGTCTGAAATACTATTTGGAGGCTCCATCCACTTCACACTTTAAATACCCCAAGGTAGTCCCAGTAAAAGACACACGGAAAGGAAGCAGAGTGAAACAGTTTACCATATATAGATGATCCCATGCCATAAATTAAAGGAGCTAAAATCTCTTAAGAGTCAATACTCCTGAAAGAAGCAAGACATATCAAAGCAAAGCTTGAAAAGTATTAATCTCAAAACATGAAGTACCAAATGGCCACAAGATCCTCTCCGTCCGTGAATTGAAGTATGAAATATATCATTCACACAAAAGGGCACTATGGGATAGAGGATCCTGAATTAAAATTCAGTAAGAAAAGCCTGCGGGAGGACTCATATCAAATGAACTAAAGTTCTAAAGGCACAAAAGTGCAAATAGGCATGGGAACGAGGAACAAAAGGGTAATACTGTTCACTATCTGTCACAATCTTGTGGTGTCCAGACTATAACTACCAAAGGGAAGATAAAATAAAACTTATCCTTTTGGCCTCCAGAGAGTTATTCAGACCTAAAACACTACTAAGGTTACCTTTTCCCGAGGAAAGGGACTTCTTATAAGTAATTTGATGCATAATCTGGTTGGCTTAGGAATGCAGACAGCTAAAAGAGTTCAGTTTTATTCATACAGTTTCAAACTTAGAGAGAAAGTTAATTCATAGATCTGGAATTCACCGGGTAGTCGCCAATTGTTGCAGCCGCAACATTTTCCCAAAATTCTAAAATTTTGGGACCCCCTTTTTTACTTTGAATTAGTCGGTTCTTTCTTGATTACAGCCTCTCGATTTTTTGGCCTATGGATTTTGAAGCATTTTTGGTTGCTACCTATTGATTGGTTTTCTCCTCATTACATGTTCTGAAGATTTCGTGCCTTAAAGATTTCCATCTTGAGTTGATTTCATTGTCGTTTTGCCCGTTTTTTCAAAACCTTGTCGATCAGGAGTTAAGTTTTTCGTCTGTTTCGCCGTTGCGGGTGGTTTAATTATCTTCCTCCCCGTCGTTGCGGGCGGTTTGATGATCTTCCTCCCCGCCGTTGCAGCCCGTTTCCAAGTCTTGGACTTTCGTTTTCGTCCCGACCGTTTCGGGAGGTTTTGGAATCTTCCGACCGTTGCGCGTGATTGTTTGATTCTCCTCCGTTGTGGACGGGTTTTGGTTCTTCATCGGAGGAATGTGAAGTCTTCCTCGTCCGCCGTTGCGGACGGTGTGTTGCTTTTCCCTCCCGACGTTGCGGAGCATTTCCGAAAAAGGACTTTTCGTAGCGCTCTGATGTTTTGGTTATCTCCCGGCTGGATAGCGGAACGATTGACCACCGCTTACTTCCCCATTGCGGACAACATTTTACTCTGAGGGCCCGACGTTGCGGAGGGGTTCGAACTCTTGATCATCCGATCAAGGTGTCCGCCGATGCCCGACGACGGTGATTCAAGCGTTATTTAGCCATTGCAGGTGAGTGAGTACAGGGGGTTGTCCACCGTTGCAGAGGAAATGGAGTTTTGGCCACCCGACCCGGTTTTAGTTCGCGCCCGATGGAATTTTTCCCGCACGTGTGGCAGTTTTTCAATATATACGGGGCGACAAACGGGATTTTGTATTGTTTTTTAGCGCTGTCACGGTAAGTCGAGCTGTCGATTTTAGGAACGCGTGAGGATCTAGCTGTTGGTGTACCAATGTCCAAGTGGCAGGAGGAGAAGTCTAATCGGCATCAGCTCACTCGTTTGTTGGATTTCCAGGTAGGATCTTTGCACCCTAACATCATGTTTTTTCAAGGTTTCGATTAAGGGATTTATGTATTGGTTCGAGTATTGCTAGAATTATATCCCCGTAGTATTTTTCGCTCGCCCGAAGAATTTTTTTCCCGCAGCTAGGTTTGTCATAACCGTTCACACGGCGGTTTGCGCCCATTTTGTTAGGGTTTCCGGCCGAATAGTTTTTGCGGTTAGAGGGGGTGGAGTCTTTTCCTTTGTAGATCCCGCATTTCATTTTTTGTCTCTGTCGTTTCAGTTTCGCCCTGAGCACAGTAAAGGAAGACAAGGTGCAGGCAGCCTTCATGCCGCCTACACCTGGTTTAGTAATAATGAGATCCGTCGGTGGTTTCGATAGGGTTTCTGACGGGGGTTTGGATAGTGAATACTTAGCCGGTCAGTTTCCCTAATTGGTTTACCCATTTTTTATCCCTAACCTCTGCCCGCGCCGCTTAGTTCGTCATTACAGGCTACCTTGAAATCCTAGGGCTGTGCCGCTGTTAGTATTTGCGTTCGGAGGGTAGCATGAGTAGTGGTGCTGGCGGGAGCCCCCTGTGCGAAAATTTGTTTTGGACTCCCACGGTTTACAGTCGCATCGATGTAAATACCATGTCTGTGAGCAACATAAGCTTTCGCCGTTTTTTGTGTTATCCTTACTAAAACCATGTCTGAATTCGGAGAGTTGTAGTCGCGCCTTGCGTTTGAAAGTTATGCATTTGCATTTCATATCGTTTGATTGGAAAATGGAGAACTATGGAATAATGTAATTTTGATGCTAGGCCATTTAATGAATATTTCCATTTTTTACTTTACACCACATTAAGACCTGGCTCATTATAGTGCAGTGGCAGACTGAGTCCATTTTGTGCTGATAGTTGTGATAGACAAGGCATGGCGAGATTGTGTGTACATGTGTTGGCCTATTTCTTGTTTACATATTAACATAGAATAATAGTATGTTGCAAAATATTGCTCGACCATTTCAAATCTTTCAGCCTGAAGGGCCTAAGTCTAAATCCCGTTATAGCTCTGATGCACTTGAGAAAAGATAAAACTGCTGCAAAATGTTCACAAGCCTGAAAATGCTTAATATCATAATGTTTTACATTGCAGGAAAAATCTACAATGTCCAAGAGGCAGAAGAAGAAATCCCCAGCGGTGGAGGAAGTACCAGCACCAGACACAGAAGAAAAAACTGAGTACATCTATGAAGACACCCAATGTGTCTCGGGGGTTGAACCTGAATATAAATGGGGAGACATATACAGGATGATTTCCCGTAGGGAAGTCCCAGACACCGGTCTTGAGGAAGCACCCATTTACACAAACATAGAAAAATCTGCCATTATGAAAGTTGCCACCAGGCCCGAGCTGTTTCCATGCCCGGAGGTGATGAGATGGGTTCTACCAAATACCAACCACAACTCAATGCTTATGTGTAATGTCGAGGTCCAGGGTTATGCCACCTTTAGCCCTGGGTATGTGGCCTTAGCTTACCACCTGCCGGAGCCTCAGCTCTTCCTGACAAATGAATGCCTGGACAACCTTAGGATGGATTTTGTAGAAACCATGAAGAGGATGCTCTTGCCAGGGAAGCTATACCGACATAGAGCAACTAAAGAATATGACACAGCCAGTCTCAGACCTACTTACAGATTCATATCTCTAATGTTGAATAGGATCTTCAGGAGAGCAAATGGCAGACTATTCAAATTCGAGTGGATACCCCTGATGTTCTATGTGGCCACGGAAGGCACGATCTTCAACTGGGCAAGTATAGTATCAAGCAGTCTCTCCTCTTGTGTGGCTGCATCTTTGGAAGGAGAAGCCAAGAAGAGATCTGAGTTTTATATGAGCTCGATCCTAATAGATTGCATACTTTGTCATCATCCTTTCCCAGGCCTCCAATGTGTATGGGATAGAGACAGAATGCCTGTATATGTGGCCTACAAACCTCTAGGGGCTCATCTATATCACAGTCACTACAGAGAGGTCTGTGAGCAGTTCCTCATGCCATTATACGTATTCATGTTTCGAAAATAATGTGATTGCATGTCAGAAGACGCTATGCAGGTCATTGATGAATATGGAGATTACTTTCTGACTGAAAATGGTATGTATATCAGGATGTTTGGAGGGTCAAAGACCCCTTTTTTGCTGCCCAAATATGATACAGATTATATAATCCACAAGGAGGCAGTCAGACAAGTATACATTGATGGATTTGGTCACTTCTTGTTCCAGTACAAGAAGACTGCCTATCCCCCCCTTCCATTTAAACTAGGAAATTATAAATTCACAAATGTAAAACAAGCGCCCGAGTTCATAGAAGAACTAGGGAAGTTCCGCTTTGGCGAAATGACTTTTCGAAGGAATGATACTCATGGAAGAGTAGCAGAACACTGCAAGAAACACAAGGTGACCTACGAATACAGCCATTATTTCGATAGCGATGAATCAGTTTACAGGATGGCTCCAAATATGACAGAGCTCCGCAAGAGATTCAAACCTAAGCAATCCACCAAGGGTGGAAAAGGATCTGAGCAAGAGAAGGCTGAACAAGCTAGGGCTGAAGAAGCAGCCAGAACAATAAGAGAAGAGGCTCAGAGGTTGGAAGAGGAGGCTGCAGAATGGATACGAAAAGGAGAAGAAGAAAAGAGGAAGGCTGCCCAGGAAGCAGCTGAACTGGAAAAAGAAGCAGCCAAAGAAAAGGAAGGAGCTGCTAGGCAAGCAGCCGAAGAGACCAGAGAAAGTTGAACAAAGAGCTTCAGAGGTAAGAAAACGAAAAGATAGAAGGAACACAACAGCAGGCTTCTGAAACACAAGCGGGGCAGAGCCAAGGAGAGGAAAACCCTGAAGTGCAGATCCTTCAAGTGCCCGCCACCATTACTCCTTCAACCTCTACGCTTCAGTTAGTACCCTTTGTGCAGAAAAGGGGGGAGGAAGTCCCTGACTTTACCACGGTATATTATGATAGGGCTACCAAAAGAATCATGAGGAGAATAGAGAAAAAGATAGAAGCAGAAGGAATGACTAGCAAGATGATATCAGATAAAGCTGTGATGGTAGGGACATACATAGATCCGAGGTTTACCATAAGTGCCAGGAAGGCAGCCATACATGCTTCAGAAGATTACATAGATCGAATGATGAATGAAATAGAATCTACCAAGAAAACCTCCTCTCAGCTGAAGGACACCCTGAGAAAGGAAAGAGAAGAGGGCAATAAACTTAAAAGGAAATATGATCATGTGCTCAGAGAAATGGAGGCTACAAAGAGTGAAATCTATGCCATCCAGGTAGCAGCACATGCACAGGAAACAACACAAGAAGCCCTGGAAAGAGCACAGCAAGAAATTCTGGACTTCAAGAATGAAAGAGAATAGATGAGGGCGAAGATAGAATACCTGGAAGAGCAACAGAATGTTATATACGAGTCCAATGTTACATATGTTAAAGAACTAAAAGAGCAGCTGGAAGTAGCAAAGGAACAGCAGGTTGATCTGCATCCGACCAAAGAACACATCCAGGCCTAGAAATCTAAGGTGTTGCACCTGCAAACTGCTCTAGAAGAAGAAAGATGCCAGATCCTCCAAGTTGATAGCCGATTGGAAGAAATCCTGGAGATTGCTTCTTACTTTGTTGATAGGTCACAAGATATCCTTGAAGTATTGACCACCAGGATGGAAAGGGTAGAGAAAGGTGAGGAAGTCCCAGCAGGACTATCAGACAAGAATAGACAAACCCTTCAACGATATTATGACTTGATGGAGTTCGCTATCACTACTACAGAGGACTTCAAGAAAACTGTCCAGAAAACAAAGGGACTTTGCACCGAATTTTTCAGGAGAGCCTTAGTCATTTACAACCGGTGTCAAGTAGAAGCTGAGCAAAGGCTACACGAGTTCCCATATCATGACTCATTTATAGAAATGTTGCAGAGAAGACAACAAGAGGAGGAGGCCAAAGTACAATGCATCAAATCCATTGATGAACAAACCCTGAAGATTGAAATAGGCCATACAGCCGTTTGTTTGCAGCTCCTAGAAGAACAGGTGAGACTAAATGCAACCAGGGTCGAGGCCATCAAGAAAAAGGCTGAAAATTTTGAGATTAATATCCAATTCTTGGAGCCCAATTCTTTTGAAGATCTCACCAGTGAAGCTGCAGCGTGGAAGAAGTTCCTAGAGAGTCAATCGGGGCGCTCTTAGTGAGAAATCGGTCATTGTAATATTGTAAAATATTTGTAAAAGTTTTTGGGAAAAGGGGAAGCGTTAGGAAGACCAAGGGTTGGGATGCCCAAAGGTCCCTTTGGGCAGCCCAACCATTTCTTGCGTTTTGTATAAAAGTAGGAGACATAGATAATGAAAGGGCTTTTTTTTTTCCCAGTAATACTGGAGGACCTATTGTAAGAAGAACTACTTCCTTTTGCAATAGAGATTTTAGTTTGCCTGTTGGAGAAAGATATGTGAAGTTTCCAAATGCTAACAAATGGATGGCGAAAAGATGAACTACTTTATTTTTCAGCTTGTGTCCACAATTCGTGAGATCGTTCTAACTTCATGACCTATGTCTTGTTAAATGGTTTCTGATTCATTGTGTGGAATGTTCACTCAGAGTAATTCTTGTGGCTCATATAACAGTTAGCTATCTGATTGTTAGAATATTTTCTTGTTCATGTGTTGTAAATGTAAATATCAGCTATCTGTAATTTGGTTTATTATACATGGAGATAATGCATTACTCATTAATAATCATTTTCTAGCTCCCCGGGGATAGGTAGTTAGGTGTTTAGATAGTTAGTTTTTTTACTTCATAGTTGCATATGTGGTTTGGATGTTCGAGAACCTAAGACGAGAGGTAAGAACCTGCACAGCACATTGTGTCATTCCTTACATTTTTATCACCCTGCATGTTTAAGATAGGCATGTGCATTGGATACATTAAGTCCAAATACAAATTCCAATGGACCGGGCCGCAACCGGTAAACCCTCGTAGTTACTTTGACCTACGGTAGCCGGACCGTAAACCGGATGGATTCCCTATTCCAAACAGTCAATGGGCTAGTTGGGAATGTTGATTGGGGAGAATCCCTTTCTGTTGTGACCTACGAATTTCCAGGCCTCAACAAGACCATAGGTCACCCATTACATCAAGTAAAATAAAGTAACTGCTCAATACAAGAAGCTAGGGAAAAAACCACATGGGAAAAAAGCCGTCCTTCTATCTAAGCAGGTAGAATCAGGTCTCAAGTTTGAAAAACTTGAAAATATGTTGCTGTAATCTTCATCTCTGTGAGGTAGTGAAGCAATATGCATGGTGTGCTGTGCACAGGTATTCTGGGGCCTGGCATGTAGACTTCTCCTTTTTCTCCAAAACTGATGATGGAAGGAAGGAGGAATGTAACTTTTGTCTCTTGCTGAATGAAGAGGTGTATGATCATATCCATTCTTCTGAATGCAGTAAGACTAAGCCCTTGCCATATTGCATCTTACATGAAGTCTATTACATCTCTCTGAAGGAAGCAAAATAGTATGACATAGCGCAAGAGTCTTTCCTTTATGAGTGTCAGTTGAGTTTCCACTCATCTTCCTAGCTTCCAGTTTGGAAGTAGGGATTGAATCTAGATCTGAGTCACCTTGAATCTTAATGTCATAAACTGATATAGATGGATCTGCAATACTAGTAGAAGTTGTAAAAGAAGTAGATGCAATGGTTTTACCTTCCCTTGTAGGTGGCTGCTGAGAGTGCACTGGTTCTGAAGGAGGCATGAAATGTGATAAATCATATTCTCTTGAGGCATGATTCGCAATACCCTTTGCTATGATGCTTTCAGTAGAGATATCTGTGATCTCCACTGAGTCAGGACCAAATATCACTCGCTTTGGAGATCCAGTATGGGTCATCTGATAGACAAATAACAGGTTTGAAGCTAGGGAGGGAACAAACAACACATCTTTGAACCTTCCATGTTCAAGTTGGATAGATCCCTTCCCTTTGGTTTGGATTTTACTGTTATTGCCCATCTGAATACTAGGACCATCAAGGGGCTGAAAAGAAGAGAATGATTCTATGGATGCAGCCATATGGTTGGAAGCTCTAGAATCAATGAGGAAGGTAGGTGTTGATGTGCAGCAAGCTTTCAGTGCATGTCCTTTCCTTGGGTATTCTTCTTCTTCTTCTTCTTCAGAGTCTTCCTTCCTTGCGCTAGCAGGTACAGAAATGTTGTGCCTTTTCAAAAGAAGTGCCATTTCATCAAGTTGTCTTCTCATATAAGAGCTTTCTGAATGGAAGCCCCTTCCACAGTAAGGGCAGAGGACCTTGACTTTGCCATTCTTCTTGCTTCTCTTCGAACTTGAAGTTTCTTTTGACTGTTCAGACTCATCTCTTTGCTTCCCTCTGTCATTCGCTACCTTATCTCCTCTTGCAACAAGAGCTAGATCTTCGGGAGATCGAATGATCCCCATTTGGATCAATTTATCATTCTCAGAAATAAGAGATTGAATTAAAGCATTAAGAGTGGGCATCTTCCAATTTGGAGTAGTGAGCCTTACTGTTTGGAAGGTGGATACAAAGACTGAGTAGTCTGAATTGAGCTTTGTGAGAATAGCAAGAATGAGCTGATCTTCATCCTTCTTCACTTTGCATTGCTTCAACTGATATATCAGGTTCTTGAACTTTGAGAAGAATTCATTTAGAGATTCGAAATATGATGGATTGAGAGTAATCAGATCATTTTCTAGCTGATGGATCCTCATCTCATCATGCTTATCAAACAAGGAAGCAAGCTTGTCGCAAACCTCCTTGGGAGTGTCCAAGTCTTGGATGTGAAATTGAAGATCCCTAGAGACTGAGAATTGCATGAGTCCAATGGATTCATCAAGCCTGTTCATGTACTTAGCTTTGTCTTTGTCTGATTCTGGCTCTTCCTCTGTTTCTTCTATGAGTCTGAAGAGATGCTTGGTGCGGAGCAATACTTTCATGTCTTCCTTCCACTAGTGATAGTTGAAGGGAGTGAGAGGCTCTATTTGATGAGCCATTTCGAAGTAATAGGAAGAACTGAGCTGCTGTAGCGAATGCAATGAGAAGTAGAGGCTGCTTGTAGCGAATGCTGTAAGAAAACCTGATAACCTATCACACAATCAAACAAACAAAATGATCCGGTTGGAGATCTGAGGAGGAGAGGAGTCTTGTCCACCGAGGCTCTGATACCATGTAAATTTGAGCATATAGATCTGTAGACAAATACACAACTCACAAAGAAGATCTCACAATTTACTCAGCAATTGAAGAATGAAACAGTGCGAAACGCTTGCAGCTGTGAATGCTTTTATTAATCAAAAAAGTAATCAGATGATAATTAAAATAATGTAAAATGGCTTTAATAGCCACAAGCAATTCGAATCCACGTGAGAAAGTTCGAATTGATTAGACTCTACTTGACTGTAGGTAACCAAGACTTTGTCTAAATCACTATCGGAGGACCCAGTAGTTAACTGTCCTTGTCTAAATCATAACCGGAGTTCATAGGAGCTTTAAAACACAACCAAGTGTTACATTTAGTGTTGACTAATGGTTAACTGACTGTGGTAGGTGAGAAAAGCGCCCCACATGTGTGCAATCAACTAAACCTAGCGCTAACTGAATGTAACTAACTCCTAACTTGGCTTGACTAGTCATCAACTGAAGTGAACTGACCTTGGTTGGTTTCGGCACTCCCAGTTGCTTCCTAAATTGTAGGGATTGATCTAGGAGACTCCTAAACTTATGCAATCAAGTGCAATAAGTGGCAGTGAGCCTCAATTAGTGTTACCTACACTTTGGTAACTGAAACATGTGCCCCAATTAGGTCAAGTTTACCCAATGGTGCTAATGACTACAAATAGACTGGATGGACTCCCGATTTAGACATGACTCTCGATCTAGACATATGACCAAATTTGGACAAGGGAGGATTAATAATCCTAACAATGGTCCTACTGGTAATTATATGCCCTATCAATATTACCAGTATGTGCAACCCAACCGACAGTTACCTTTCCTAGTAACTTTGGACTTGCCTAATTTTTCCAAGTTGATTAATGACCCTATTCGACACAATCCCTCGTGGCCTCCCATTCCGGTAAAGTTACCATCGGATATCCCGAGATTCGATGGGAAGCAGGGAGATGATCCGAAGAACCATGTTATGACATTCCATTTGTGGTGTTCTTCAAATTCCCTCATGGATGACTCCATTCGGTTATGAATCTTTCAATGAACTTTGACTGGTACGGCCGCGAAGTGGCACATTGAACCCCCACAACATTCGTTTGTGGATTTTGGCTCATTGGAAACCGTGTTTCTTACACACTTTCATCTCCCTATTCATTATGAAATGGGCATTACTATTTTAACCTCTCTGCGCTAGAACACCTCCACTCACATTTCTGATCATATTCATGAGTGGAGAAGGAAGAGAAGGATTATTAAGGCCCCTATTCTGGATCAGGTACTAGCTGATTGGTTCACCAAATCCTTGTTGCCTCCTATTGCCCAAGATGTGGCTATGGGTGGTTCCATTACTGAAGAGCAGGCTATTAGTCGGGATCAATACCTAGACTTGGTCTATTTCCAGTCTGGAAATCTTTATGACCTGATTCCTCAAGCTCCTCGCCCTAGCATTGATCCTGCCAAGCCACCAACAGAAGTACCTGTTGATGGGATTGTTGGTTCAATCCAGTCCCCATCAATAGAAAAACCTGCCAAGCAACCCCAAACTTCCCCCCCTACTCCTTCGAATCCTAAGGTTTCCACCGAGGTCAACTCTATTCAAAGTACTCAAACTTCGGGAAATAATAAAAAGAAAAGTAAAAATAGAAATAAGAAACCTGGAAACCAACAGGAGACTCCAAGACCAACCAATAGTGATAACGACAAGGGGAAAAGGAAGGAAAAATATACCTGTCTGCTATACAGTGGTGACCACTTTTCAAAGGAGTGTCCTCATCAGGATGAAATATCCCAGTTTTTGAAGTCCGATCCCGCACCTGCAGTACTTACAGATCCTTTTCCCTCTCAATAACAACTAATAGACCACATGTCTAATCAGGGTAACTCTAGTTCATCAGAGGAAATTCATATGATGTCCTCAGATACTATCAATCTGCAAACTTGAAGTCGAAATTATGACAAACACGCAACCAAGGAAGAAGATCATTCTTCTTCAGGGAAAGATCCCTCTACTAGTTCTCTTGAATCCTCGTCTACTGTCCCCTTATCTATCGAGAAGCCTACTCTTGACATGATTTTGTGCCCACCTAAGAGTACTCTTCAGAAGACTGTCTTTAATCCCAATACCCGAGCTGCTCAATTTTATAATGTGGTTGAAGATCTCGCTCAGGCAGCTTGTGCAATGTCTACCTTAGAGGTACTCCAAAGTTGCCCCACACAACATAAAAACTTGTTGACAGCATTAGGAGCTTTAGACCTGGATAATACTAACTTGATTCATTTCAATGTTGAGAACTATAAGCCTAGATTACCACATAAACTTGATTTTCAGATCGTTACGAAAGTAGTGGGAAAGAAAGTTTTTCGAACAGTACTGGATGAAGAAGCTTCGACCTAGGTTTTGTCTCTGACTTGTTAGAAGGCTCTTGGCTCTCCCGAGCTTGTCACATCACATATGACCCTCAAGGCCTTTGACGGATGGGGTTTTCAACCCCATGGTCTCATATCATCCCTAGTAGTCGAGCTAGGGGGTAAAATCATTTCCATCCAAGTAGAAGTGGTAGATACCCCTTTAGATTACAACCTCCTTCTAGGAAGGAATTGGTTCTATGCCATGACTGTTGTTGCCTCAATAGTATTCTGAACAGTCCAATTTCCACATATAGGGAGAATTGTTACAATTGATCAACTTGATTTCTGTATGTCAGATGTTACTACCTCTATGACTAATAACATCCCCATGTTAGGCCAGTCCCCTCCTCCTTACTAGTCGATTGGGGTAGGAATGTTGAAGGATTCATCCTTTACAGGGATTTTTCCATCTAGTCCTCCTAGCATGGATACCGCGACAATCCATATGATCACCTCATTTGATTATGAGCCTAAGGGTAAACATGTTGTTGAGTCCACCTCGTTGATTCCACATGAAGCTATGTATGACACCATTCAAACCTTTTCCGATGATCACATGGATGACCTTCATCTAGTGGCTTCGGATCCTTACCATTTACCGTACTGGTTAGAACCTTCTCTTCCCATTCTAGATTATCTCTCTAAGACTATTCCTTCCGATGAGTCCATTATGGAGATCATGAATACGGATGAGCCCATTTAGGAGGATCACCATCATAGATCCATGTTCCTCCCCAACACCAGTTCGGTTAGCCATGATTTTGCATCCTTGTTTCCTACTGATATTGTCAATGTTCCCCAAAGTCCTATATTGTTGCAAGATACAGATTCTAAAGGAAACGTTTGCAACATTACTCAGACGAACCCGATTGACATATCATCCAAGCCTGATACTATCAAGCATGTTCATGTTGGGTAGAACTGCTCGCCAAATGAATCTGAAGCATATAAGGCACTTTTTAAGGAATTCAGTGATATTTTTTCCTAGTCCTATGAAGAGATGACGGGAATTGACCCATCCATTGTGGTCCATGAGATTAAAACCTATCCCACAGCTAAACCTATCAGACAAAAACTTAGGCAAGTCCATCCTTGGAAAGCCGTAGCTATTAAAGCTGAAATTGAGAAACTTCTCAAAGCTGGTTTTATTTATCCTATACCCTTGATGGAATGGGTATCAAATGTTTCCCCTGTCAATAAAAAGCAGAGCGCCATTAGAGTTTGCATCGATTTTATGGATTTGAATAAATCTTGTCCCAAGGACAACTTTCCTACTTCGCACATCGATCAGATTATTGGCAAATGTGCTGGAAGTGTCATCTTTTCATTCATGGATGGCTTCTCTAGCTATAATCAGATTGAGATATTACCCGTCGATCAGCATAAGACGGCATTCATTTGCGCATGGGGAATCTTTGCATATAATAAGTTACCTTTTGGCTTGAAAAATGATGGATCCACATTCCAGTGTGTGATGTCCTATGCATTTCACAATATTAAACATATTGTTGAACCATACCTTGACGACCTCCTTGCTCATTCATAGTGACAAGAGGACCACCCTGGTCATCTCAGAGACATATCCCCGAGATGTCGTCATTATAATATACGGCTCAATCCGCATAAATTTGTTTTCTGCGTTGAGACGGGATGTCTGCTAGGATTTGTGGTATCCAAAGATGGCATCTAGGTCGATCCTTTAAAGATTGCCGCTATTTTAGATCTACCAGCCCCAACTAATCTCCTTGAACTCCAAAGTTTTCAAGGGAAGGAAAACTTTCTCCGTCATTTCGTGTGCAATTTCGTAGAGAAAACGCATGGTTATATGTGTCTCCTTAAGAAGAACACTCCATTCTTCTGGGATGACCAGGCCCAACGTGGCTTTGATAATATCAAGAACGCTCTGACTCAGTCACCTATGATACACACCCTGGATTATTCAAAGGACTTTCTCTTGTATATTGCTTCCTCCGCTACTACCATCACCATGGTTTTAGTGCAGGAAAATCTCCACAGTCAGGAGCACGTGATTTATTATGCCAGTAAGAATCTCATGGATTTCAAAACCTGTTATTCACATGTGGAAAAGTTAGCATTGGCCACGATCATTACTATACAAAAGTTTCATCACTACATTCTACTCCGCACTACCACCGTATTGGCAAACCAGAACCCGATGTATTACATCTTGACTCGTCAGGTGCTTGGGGAAAATACTCCCACTGGATCATCATCCTTTAGGAGTTTGATTTGGAGTTTGCCAAGGCCACATCAAAGAAATCCTTGTTCTTTGCCGAGCTTATGTGTGATCTTCCCTGTTCTTCGACAGAATATGAGCCTAGTGGTTAATTTCAGGATGAAGTCCTGTTCCTAATTAGCACTATTGATCCTTGGTGTGTATATTTGCTGATTTATCTCCAAACACAGTGATTTCAGCCGCATTTATCTCATGATGATTGCCACCATATCCGTCACCACGTGAAATACTATCTCATCCTGAATGATACCTTGTATAGACGTGATATTGACTCTATTCTTCGGCGATGCCTCACCCATGAGGAGTCTGAACATGTGTTGAATGATTGCCACTCTGGAGCATGTGGCGGTCATTTATCTGGGATGGCTACAGCCCAGAAAATCCTTTGCGCTCGCTATTTCTGGCCTTCTATCTTCAAATACTGTCATGAGGCTGTTAAGAAATGCCCACCTTGTCAACACTTTTATCCTAAAAAGCGCACCCATCCTGCTCCACTACACCCCGTCATTGCCGTTGGCCCATTTGCCAAATGTGGGATTGACTTCATGCATTGTAAGCCTACCTTAGCCGAGGGGCATGGTTACATCATCGTAGCCATTGATTATTTCACAAAATGGGCTGAGGCCATGCCTACATATGCAGAAGATGGTAAGACTGCCGCTCTTTTCTTGTTCAATCATATCATAGCTAGATTTGTAGTTTCGCAGTCCATCATTACTGATCACGGATCCCATTTTCATAATCAGATGATGGAGGAACTGAGTGCCAAGCTAGGTTTTCACCATGAAAACTCTACAATGTATTATCCATAAGCTAATGGTTAGGTAGAGGCCATTAACAAAGTTTTGAAAACTATGCTTCGTCGGATGGTTGGAGATCATAAATCCAACTAGCACCAAGTTCTTTTCTCCACTCTTTGGGCTTATCAGACTTCTATGAAAATAGCTACTGGTTTCACACCATTCCAGCTTGTCTATAGACTTGAAGCTGTCTTACTGATCCAATGTCAGATTCCATCTTTACAACTTGCTGTCGAACTTCTCCCAGACACTTCCGCAGAGGAAGAAAGATTTTTGTACTTGAGTAACCTTGACGAGACTCTGATAGATGCTTCCTTGGATAATGAGGCACATAAGAAATGCGTCAAGGTGCAATATGATAAATCCGTCCAGCCTCGTGTCTTTAACAAGGGTGACCTAGTATTGACTATGATCAGAGATATGACAAACTAGGGAAGGGTAAGTTCGAGTCCATGTGGTACGGACCTTTCATTATTTCTAAGGTGTTAGAGAAAGGAACTTACGAGCTCATTGATTATGATGGAATCCCTTTGTGGCAACCTCGCAATGGGTTGTACCAGAAAAGGTACTATGCCTAGGTCTTTCTTGGGTAGTATCTTGTATATATGTATATTGATTGGCTTTTAGTGTGCTTTTAGTATTTTCAAGATGGTTTTGATTTTAGTGTCCACATCTGTTTATACCATGTTGTCATGCAGATGGCTTTCTACAACTTCATTGATGATGCTTGCTGCCACACCTTGAATCTTGCCTCAACTGCTTGGGTCCTCTATTCCCCAGCTGAAGATTTGGTCAGTTCAGGAGCGGTTTGTATAGGTCCCGCTACTAATAACATCACCGAGTATGAAGCAGTCATCGGTCTTTTGACTGAATCTACCTCCCAGGATGTTCATGATCTAGTAGTCTTGATGGACTCACAAATCGTGGTTTTCCATTTAAACCATGTTTACACCATTAGGAACCCTATGCTCCTCTGCCTCTTCCAGAGAGTACGTTTGCTAGAAATATCACTTGAAACCATCACTTATAGGCATATCCCTAGGGAACATAATCTAGTTGTTGAATCATCTGCTAATTACATCCTATATTGTCATATTTCCCATTCATGACGTTGAAATAA
>LPNX010743322.1:93123-112871 GCA_001517045.1 Pseudotsuga menziesii | reverse complement strand
AGCACGTAGGCTTTCAGGAAAAATCATCATACAAAATCCTGAAGCTGTCAGCTTTCAGTACATATCTCATACACTAGTGGTGCTCATGATAGCACATCACTACTCGAGCTACTCTATGTAGTATCCTACTGAATAGACCCAGTACTCCCGCTGTGGATCTCTGGTATCTCATTAGGAGGTCATCAATGTCAGCATCTGGGATATCCAAGGTCAACCTTTCCAGGTTTTCATCTAGCTCTCTGGTGATATCATCACCTTGTGGTACAAAGCAGGCTCCAGCTCACCTATCCAATAGAGATTGTCCTCTAGGTCACACTGCTCCTACATATGCATGAGAATATACAGGTCTCGTCACTTAACATAAAAATATAAAACATTAAAAAACATAAAAACATTTCATCCATTTTAGGGTTTCTTGCTTCTTACCGATGTCACCCCACTGTCCGCCAAGTGGGAGCGGTAGGTCAGGATCTTTGGTGAAGTCCGGACCTGCGTAAGCATAATCCTCAACCATGAGGATCTGATCTCAGAGCCATATGAAGAACGGGTCACCAAAATTCATCCTTCCCTTACCGGCTCCTGTGCAAGCCATGACCTGGACCCACCTCAGCATACGGGGGTCCCGTGCTCTCAGAATCTGGAAGAACACCTGAGGTCTCATCTGTGGAACCCTCTCGAAGAAGAAGTAGGATAAAATGGAACCAAATCCAAACTGCTTTAGCTGTCCCTATCGACACTTAGTCAGCTAATATTTGAAGATTGGAAGCATGGCTTCCACCCAGTTGAACACCGTGGGTGCCATGGCCTCTATGCTGTACAGCATGTGTTCCCTAGAAGCCTGATGCCCACCCTGACTCTTGGCCACCCTCTACATGGTAAATAGGATGGTCCGTAGGGCCCTATCTGTCACTGCTTTGATGGGGATCTTCTTCCCCAATGTACCTATCCCTGGTGCACAGTGATGATCTATAATCTCTCGAGTGGTAGAAGTAGATGTCCTCTACTTCCACTGTAAGAATATGGGCCCCCACCTCGAAATACTGTTGCTCTAGATTCCACATCTGCAGTATGTGTTCCAGTAACCGCTCATGTGACACCATGCTTGGGGTCCAGAAGAACTTCAAGATCCCACAGTCCCGTAATGCAGCAATACAACCCGCATTTCTCTTAGCAGCAGCATCCTCATTGTCATGTGTTCTTTCTTTCCATATCACCATGTTTTGAGCAACCCAGACCTGCCAAAAACAATCATAGTATGCATTAGAATCATCCCTAATCATTAAAAATCAAAGGAATGAATTTATATTGCTCATACTGTTAGTTTAATTTCTCCACGGCCGGCACCGCCTATGCACCGTTGGAGATAGGCAGTGGCACCGCCTGTCAACTATGTTAGAGGCGCGTTTCTTGGGTGGTACCGTGCATCCCATAAGGGGTAGCCGTGGTGCCCTCTTTTAAGGTTTTAGGGATTTCCATATGAGCACAAAACCCCACCAACACTCAAAATAAATGCTATGAAATGAAAGAGAAAGGTCTTAGCTGTTACCTGCAAATGACGATGCTGAAAATGCACGATGGAAACTCCCAGTATCAGCTGCTAAAGATCTGGCTAAGAAAATCCTCCAAGTGCTCTCTGTTATAGGTAAATAGTGAAATGATTTGATTTTTTACTATTTACATGACTTATATAGGCATTTTTGGGTCTGACATACTATAGTTTTGATATAAAATAATATTTTAGTCAAATTTTATCTGTTGTAATCCCTTAATGCTAGTTATGAATGCATTTAACACTTGTTTTGAGTCGATTGCAGGATAAGAGAACTATAGTAAGAAACTTTGGGAAGTTTGTTTATGGCTTTTTCGCACTTTCATAAAACGGAAAAGGTCGATGAGTGTTTATTACGACACTTTGTCACGCTCGTTAAAATCTAGTATCAAAGGTCCGAGTCCATTTCAGTTTCTTTCCAGGCTCATTAAAAATTAACATTATGTAAAGAAGCTCCATGGAGTCTTCTTTTCACCTCTTTTTCAGACTCCTTAAACATGAAAAGATCATCGAGTCGGTTTTCGATTCTTTCCAGGCTCGTAAAAAATGACATTGTGTAAAGAAACCTCATGGAGTTCTCTTTAAACTCTTTTCAGGCTCCCTAAATATGAAAAGATCATTGAGCGATCTTGTCTTGTTCATGCTCATTAAATTATTTTAAGAATCGTCCATCCGATGGTAGGTTATCTCTTTTTCAGTTCGGATAGGACTATTTACGAAAAAGGAACACTCCATCCAATCATCACTGGAAGAGTTCCCTAAGGTATGATTTTATACTTTTTCAGGCCTTAGGGACTAAATCATATGAAAAAGGACCCCTTTGGAGTATTCTTTTGTATTCGTTAAGACTCTCTAAACATGAACAATACCGAGTTTTCTTTTAGTGGACTCGTTAAATTAAACATTGAGAGACTTGTTTTGGGAACGAACCCCTCCTCTCTCAGGTTCGTAAAATATATGAGTCTGGACTTGTCTTTTGACAAGCTATATCAACTATTTTTTACCCTCTTTGAACTCATAAAACTGAAAAGAGGCACTCATCGAACATGATGGGGGAAATGGGAAGGGAATCATTTTGCAAATAATGGCAGTTGTTTGTCATTACCTTTGAACATGGCACTTCTCTGCACATCATGTCAGTTAATTGGGTATTTAGCTGATCTCCGCGATGATCCACTTTCATGATTCATGTCACTCCTTTGAGTCTTTCAAAAGAATGCATTGTCCACTGTTGCATTGTGTGTCTGTCCCGTTCAGTCATGCTACCAAGTCTTTTTGTCGTGCCACCCGATGTTCAAAGGGGGATTTGAAGGAGTTTTAACTCTGCAGTCCACACAGCCTTTGTGTCAGTATCTTTGAGTCAGTCATATGGTTACTACATTCACATAATTCCAGAACTATGTTTCAAGTTTTGTGTCGTCAATGTGGGACTCATCATGGCCCTCCTTCAATGAGACTCTTCCCGTCGACATCAGCTCATCATCCAGGAAATAGTCTTAGAAACAGTACTTAGTACCTTGAGATCTATATGCCTTAATGACATATTCTCTCACTCTCGACATAGGTTCACATCATTGACCTTTGATCGATAGAATCGACTGGGTGTTCGACATCAAGACATCTATTCGCACTCAGTAGATTGTACTAGGGTACCTTGGGAATCATTGACATCAATGGTGATCTCCCTCACACTTGTTAATGGTTCACATCATTGGCTGGTAATCAAGTGGTTTCTACCATGTTTGGTTTCAGATCATTGTAATCACATGGATAGAATTGTACTTTGTGGAAGACAAGACGAATACCCTGGGTATTTGTTTAAAGCGCTCATTGCTTTTCCCTAGGTTGCAATGGATTTGTGTATATCTAGAATGGATCCACATTTGTATGGTCATGGCTATGCTCAAATTTGCGTCTGTATGACATATATCTACATTGTATGTCTAGTAGCTATGTCCAAGTTTGAGTCCTCTATCACATGGATCTACGCTATATTCTAGTACCCATGCTTGTTTATTCCTCTCATGGATCTGCCTTGTGTTGGTATGCAGCCATGAGTTTGGTTACTTATGTCTATGAGTCAACATACTGATGTATTACAGATGCCTACTTGATGACATGCTCCGATTGAGCCAACATTTTCATCTCATGGTGATGACTTGTTCTCTCAAAGCTCTCGTTTATCATATCCCTCTAAGACTTATGCTTTGGGGAGCATCTTGTTATACCAAAATCATATCACCATCATGTGATAAGACTCTTGACATACCTACTTTTCCTGAATCCCAGCTCTTGGAGTGGAAACCCATGCTAATTATCATTCATTCATGAAAATTCCCTGCACCGTGCTTTCCCTATTGTCTAGGAGTGGCACCTTGTTCACACTGCCTATCCCTTGTTGTCCACAAGCGGTGCCACCGCTTATGGCCCTTAATCCATAAGCCTTTCTTACCAGAACCGCTCTTTCATTGAAGGAGAAACGCAGTACCTTGGGTAAAAATGGAAAAAGATAAGTTTCTCGAGGCTTCTAGATTATAAGCCTCGTGTCCTCCCTTATCCCTATCATTGTGGGTCAGTTGAGCTTGAGATCCCTCATCCTAGGATCTTAGAGGCCATCTCATCCACTAATCTCTCAACCTACCCTATCCATTGAGCCTTATAAGTACAAGCTCATATCCATGGTTGAGGGGAGAACTCTGAAGGTATTGTTATGCTGTTGGATTGATCACTTGGCCCAAGACCATTTGGAGAGCATAGAGAGCTAGAGTCAAAGCTTCGGGGATGAGAATTCTTAGTTTCATGGAGATGCATGTCAACACTAAGGCTTGGTTGTAAAATTCTTCATATTTCTATATTAATGCAATTTGATTTATGTCCCACATATATTGTTGTTGTTTGATTTCACATGTATGTTGTTGCATTCCTTAGTCACTAACACAGATTAGTAGATTATATTCTGGTAGTTTCAATTTGTTTGCATGTTGAAGCTTATTGCAGGTACACGGGGTAACTATCGAGGCATTACTTTCCAGATATCTACGGCATCCAGGGAGAGTCTTCAACCTCTGTCCTCTATTTGTTCTAGATCTAAACCATTCAGACCAGTGGAACACCTTGCTGTCCGCAGGAGGTGAAATATTCCAGCTAACAATTGATATTTTTTTCTTTTGATGAGATAATGATGCAAAAGATACAAAATAAAAAAGGAATCTTGAAATCTTATGAAACTAATCAGATATCCAGTGACTTGAGATCAATAAAAAAAATTACCTAATCTCAACAAAAAAAATTCTTTTTGAAGGAAAAAAAGAAGTCTCCCACTAACTCCATGAAAAAATGAAAACAAGAAAATGAGCAAGCATCCTTTCTCTTAGTCTTTATCAATGAATGAAAAGAGACCTAACTGAAACAACACTTTCAATTATTCCTTTCAAAATAAAAACCAACAAGCATGGAAGCAAAGAATTATAAACAACCCTAACCTAACTGTTGAATTTTTCAACTAAACAAGCTTTTACCACCAAAAAACTCCAACCATGAACACTCATATTTATACAAACAAGCCTTGACAGTACAGGGATGAAAGCGAAAATAAAAATCTATCTTTTGCAAAAAATAAAAAAGCAAACTCTGGAACAAGGCCTACCTAGCACCATGCTGAAAGGGTCACTGGCAGAGCGGTTTTTGAAGCAGCACCACTTCTTCCTTTCTTGACTCAGGCGGTAGCACCGCCTATGGGTAACTGAGTGCAGGTGGTGGCACTGTGTATTACCTACATGACATAAGCGGTTCCTTGTAAAAACCCAGAACACAAGGAGAGCGAAAAAATCAAGTTAGAAGTTGCAAAAACAATATTAAAACCAATGAATCAACAGTAATAAAGAGCATATAAAATCAAGGTGATTCAGATTTAAAGAGATCTGATGATTTTAAACGAAAAATTCACCAACTCAGATGGTAGATCTGACTGAAAATATAGAAGACTAGAGCTTGGATTCGGACAAGTGTTCGAAGACTGAGGAAGATCAGATCAACTGAAGCTTGCTATCCCCAGTAGAGTCGTCAGATTTGTTATCAAGAATATCGCACCTTCTACGGACAGAAGTTGTTCCTCTAGTCTAAATGGTTCATATCTAGAACAAATGAGTCACAACTAGGTCGGAAGACTTTCCCTAGAAGCTATGGATTCCTAGAATAATATCTTTGATGGAAGACTTGCATAAACACATCAAACACACGACAACATCAAAGATACCAGAAAACTATCCATAGATCTATATCAGTGACTAAGGAATCTGATAATACACATGTGAGATTATAACACAACATATATATGGGAAAGAAATCGACCTTGCATTAATAGATGAAATGAAAGAGCTTACAACCTTTTTCCTTAATGTTGATGCACTCCTTCACAAGACTAACATCTCATCCCCGATAGCTCCAACTTGCTCCTCTATGCTCTCTAATGGATTAGGCCAGGATGTTAATTCAACAACATAATTTTACTCTTTTCTTGTCTCCTCAACCATGGAGTAAGAGCCTGGTTTTATAGGGCTCAAAGGGATAGGAATGGTTGAGAAATAGGTGGGTGAGGTGGCCATGAGAGCCCAAAAGCATGGATCTTGAGCTTAACTGACCCAGGTGAGTAGGGATAAGGCTAGACACGAAGCTTTTGTTCTAGAAGCTTCGTGAAACCTCTTTTTTTTCACTTTGTACCAAGGGCACTGCTTATACTCCCTTATGACAGAGCGGTGCAAGGTGAGAACCATGCCAAAAAAAAAGGTGAAAGGTGATGGCATTGCCTATATTCCATATAACTTAGTCGGTGCTGTATAAGGTACCACTTATAATCTTAAGGGTAAGATCAGTCCTGGAGTTTTGTATGTAGGATCAACATCTAGAGCATTGTTTTCACTTCAATGTTTGGGATTGAGGGAAAATAAAGGTGTTAGAGATCTTATCACATTATGGTGACAGTATTTGGGTATAATATTTCTTTGATACCACTTTAATATCCATGATCTGATGTACAAATCAGAATATTAATCAGTTCTGCAAATTTATATTAAATTTTCCGATTTACAAAATCTACCATTCGGTGCACTAATAGAGTAGGGAAATCAAGGTTTCAGGTAGGGAAATTTTGTAGAGGCAGAGTGGGAAGAGGATATCAATAAAGAGTGAGTGAATGTTTTTAAATCCATTCCTTGAACACATTTATATCTGGGACCATTGAGATTTCAAAATCTGCTTAGCGGAAACTTACTTTCATGCGGTTGAGTCACAAAACTGTGAAACTAGGGAATCTCAATCCATCTTCCGAAAAAAGGCTTAGGTAAGTTTTATATGTGATATTAAGTCATAAATTAATTTTATGTACTATTTATAACACTTTGGGGCAATTTTGGAAAGTTCTAGGGAGTTTTGGGTGAATTTGGGAGTTTTGGCAGTTTTGTCCTAGGGAGACCCTACGCAGTGGAGGATCCTAAAATATAGTATGGACACAATGAGAAGAGGTTATGGAGTTATTTATGGTAAATTGGGTGTTTCATTGACCCACAAAAACTTACGGATAATTTTTTTTGTGAGCAGAACTCTGTTTATGCAAGAAATGGAAAAACTAGTTATTTAATACTAGCTTTCTATCTAGGGTATGAAATTAAGCAGATAAATCATTGCATATTTATTTTTGTACTAGTATGAAATATAAAAGAGATATATAAAATTCCATTGAACATATATAATCCACTCAATCACTCCCACAACCTCATATAATCTTTATTGCACTGAGCTTCATCAAATTCCCCCAATATGCTGATAAAGCAAGCTTTTAATGTGAAACAAAGATGGAAATATTTAATGACTGAGTTATTTCGACTAGAGGAAGTAAAATAATAGAGTTATAAGATCTTCATACATCAGAATTCATATTATATACTGAAAAATACAAAGGAGGATCCAAAATGATGGGCATGAGGCTTGAATCCTCACTGGAAGAGGGTTGTGAGCATAGATGAAGCATGGGATTCACTGGAGCTCAACTTGTAGGTGATGGAGGCTGCAATTTAATCCTAGAATAATATTCACTAGAAATTTAGACCTAAAATAGATATAAAAGTAAATGGAAGAGAAGGGAGGAGGGGTTTGGGGATCATCGCCCAATGGTCTGAGGAATAACACTCAGAGAATATGACCACATAGCATAACTACAATATCAAAACATGAAAACTGAATCAATGGGATCGAATTCACCTTCAATCGCCTTCTGGATGACCTCTTTAGCAAGTGGAGGCCAATGGTGACCTATGAGAGCAATCGAAACCCATGGGTGCCCTAACCCTATCCATATAAGCACCCCCTTTGGGAAATTAGGCAAGTAGGTCTATGTGGAATTGTTTCCAAGTCCAAATAATCCTTCACAATTAGAAACTGCGCCCTCCCTTAGTCATAATATGCTTCTTTTGAGTTATGACAACTTTTTTATTTTCCTGGCTCATAAGGAAACTATTTTTTCCTTTCAAAAACTTTCATTCTTTTCTCTTACATATTTTTGAGCTCCATAAGAGGAAACCACACCCTCCCCTTTGAAACACTTTCCTTCTTTTACCTTTGTCTGCTTTTATGCTTCTTTTAGGCAACTTCCCTTTATTCTCCTGTTTTCTTTTGTCATGGACTTTCTTATTTTTACCAAGGCAAGTGGACTAGCTTTCCCCAATGCACCCTCCTAACATGGCAACCTTAATTCCACATCATTATTTTTCCTAATAAATAAAATTGCTGAAATAAAATTAAATACATGCCTTAAAACACTTATTAGCAAACTTTTTCCTAGGAAGAATAATTAATATCACTTTGAGCCCCTAGGAACTTAGCATAGTCAACACTTTTAATGGTCAATTTGAGGGGACATGAAAGTCCTCCCCTCCAAATATGCTTGTCCTCAAGCAAAAGCACCACAGAGTTCTGCCAATTTTTCAACCATGTTTTTTCTACACCACTCTGATCATAGCGATTTTTCTAATACCACTTCCTTTAGCAAGATTTCCAACCCAGTTAAGGTAACTGAGTAGAGTTCTCGGATCCAACTTCCTCCTTTGTAAGGACCCAAATTTTTTTTCCACCTTTTGAACTATGTGATCCCTAAGAATGCCTAGATCCCATGGTTTTATCTGCCTCCTTTCACCCATCAGTAAAAATAACAAAAATTTATCATTGTAGAGGATGAAAATGTGGTTGTGAAAATCATACCACCATACTGGAAGCTGATCTCTCCCCATTGAAAACTACACATTTTTAAAATTATCCCACCAAACATGGAATTCCTCCTCTACTATCTTTGTTCTGGTGCAAAAAATCAACATTATGCTACTTGTTCAACCAAACTGACTCAAGTGGAACTTCCATGCATAGCCATGCATGATGAAGACATCAAATAGATTCCTCCGATGTTTCTTGTAAACACAAAAAGGGAATGGTGAAATTTTCATACCACATGGCTGAACCATTAATTCATCAATTGAATATGTGGGAGCCTCCTGCTCCTCATGTGGCATCAATAGGAAATCCCTTCACCCAATTTTCATCCCTATGTGTGCCTGCTGAACTAGAAGTTTGGACTGATTTATAGTAAAACAAACCACTATAAAATGTTTCCACAAAAGGTCTGGATGCATCAAACCCATCATGGGCTGGTCCAACAAAAGGGATATCTTATGACTCTTCATTGAAAAGAGGACTCCTTCCACGAGAAAAGTCATCCTTTCTCAGGAAATGGCCATGTGCTTGGAACTCATCATATGCATCCCAAAATTCCTTAAGCACAGAAAAAATAGAATGCACCTCATGTGCATGTGTATGGAATGTATCCAATGGTTGCAAATTAAGTCTTTGTGGCTTCCCACATGTCAGGACAATGTCATTCACACCAAAGGATTTATTGCAGAAATTAAACTCTTTACCTCCCACAGTATTCATTCCCAAAGTGTCTCTATCCACCCAATCAATGGATGAACAAGTACTTTTGTTTTCCAATCCATATGAAATGTGATCAACCACCTCCTATGGATCATATTCTACCATCCATAAGGGTTTGTCAAAATGTGTCTCTTCCCAACCATATGTACCATACAACCCTTCATCGGTGCAAGCAAATCTAGTACATCTTTTATCCTCTATTTCAATGATATTTTTAGTTACCCAATCCCTGAATAGATGATCATGTTTTCTCATTGATTCAATTAAAATTTTGTCAGCCATATTTTTCATAGCTAAGAAATCCTTTATGCCATTCTACATACCAAAAGGTTCTTGGCTAAAATAATCTTCATCAGGGCTCTTTACAAACTCCTGCAAAACAACTCCTCCCTCATGGTTGTCCTCCATATAAGGTCCCTCCATTATACCAAAAACATTTTCTTCCATGAAACATGAAAGGTGTGACACCTTCAAAACATTTTGAAGTTGGCATATCTGCAACTTTGAATCTTTAAGGGATATCTGTGTGCTCTTCAATAAGTCATTAGTGATCTCTAGCTTATTAGTGATCGTTTCTACTTCTTCTTCTTCCTTCTTGACTGCACAATGATACATTTGAGCCATTAGGAGGAGATGCAAACTGTCAGATAGTAGTTTCATATATCTCTCCTTCATCTTGGACACGTCTTCTTTCAGTTCTATGAACTCCTCTAGAAATTCTTCTCCTTCCATTTCTCCTCCAAAAGATTTCCAACAACATCTGTTCACCAAGGCATTGATGCCAACAAGGTTTTTCAAGGTTGTCTTAAGCTTTTCTCTGTCCTCCTTAAGTGGTCCACTCAAATGATGTGGATCAAAAATAAGATCATGCACCAAGGTATCTTCCTCTAACAGCTGACATATAATACTGCTTTTCTTGTGCCATGGATCCACAACACAAAACTCATTCTCATCATGCAAGTCAACCTTTAAATTTTCTGAAAAATCACTTCCAAGGTGTGAAGTGGAGGGTATCTCTGAAGGCTTGAATGAAATGTGATCTGTACAAAAATTAGAAAGCATATCAGGCCTTGGAATTTCAGCTTCATCATGCTGCAAGAGAGTCCAAAATTCTGAACTGTGCTCATCTCTCTACATCATATTTTCATCCTTCAATTTTCCTAGTTCACACTCAACTGGTGGGTTTCGTCTTCCACTTCATTGGGAAGTTCAGATGATGTATTTCTATCTGATAACTATTCTTATTTTGGATATGATACAAAATATCCCTCCTCACCATTGACAACATCATCCTCCTTTGCAATGGTTTTGTGATCACCAACATAAAAACTAGGAGTAATTTAATCTCCCTTACAATTGTCCTTCATCTTGTAGTCCTCAGATGCAAGTGAAGACTTTTTATCCTCCCAGGTATTATATGGTTGCAGGTGTACATGGCTGCTGCAAAAATCAGATATTTTACCATCCATGTTCTTCATCTTCTCATATTTATGTGCAGATACTTTGCTGGCCTGATCCTCCATCGAATTTCCTGGTTCACACCTGAGCGGTGTGGCATTGTTTTCTTCCTCATTCTGTGGCTCAGGAGGTGGCTGTAAATCTGATTTGTGTACCTCTCTTGGATCTGATCCAAAGTATGTCTCACCACCCATACATGATCCAAAACCTTGAGCAGTGATCTAGAGATCACCCACCCAAAAAATTGAAGTGCCTTCATCTTCAACTCCTTCACCTATACTACCACCTTGTGGTGATTTGCACTTCACCTCATGGATATTTTCTTTTCCTTGATCACTTGAAGAAATAAGTGAATCAAATCATTTTTCCAGGATTGAGAATGGATTTGGGACCTCTTCCTCCTCTTCATCCTTCCCATCTTGATGGTTTGGACCAACAGGACCTTCTTCTTTTTCCTCATCAATACTTCCATTAGAATCACTACATGTTTCTTCCTCTGGAAATTTTATGAACTTATCCTTTGAAGGGTGGTTTGTCAATGGCTCTTTCTTTTCCAAGAAAGTTGATGAAAATTCACTCTCTGGAATAGTACTCTTGTCACCACTTTTGGAATATCTGCTAGAAGAACACCCAAAGAGTCTCATAATTCTTAGACCAACAGATGTCTTTGCTACATCTTCTCTTTTGGATTTTCTTTGTTCTTCCTTACTCACATAGTTGGAACAACTTGGATGATTTGCTGCCAACTTGGGACCTTTCGATCATCAGCAGCAGTAGCAACAATTCTCTGAGTAACATCATCATCACACTCTGATCTTTCAATTAGTAACATCATCATCATCATCAACAACCTACAATCCACAATACGAAGACGAAGTCTTCATATCACTTTTGGACTTAAGTCTAGGGATGATACAATCCTACCACATTCTTGACAACCAAAGTCACTAGATACAATTACAGGATAATCACTCCCTATCACTTTAGGACTAATTCCAAGGAATATGTAATCCTACCACATTCATGGGGACCGAAGCCTCCGGATACATTCTGAACAAAAGTTCATGGATGATGCAATCCCACCACATTCACGGGGACCAAATCCTCTACATACAATTTGAACAGAAGTTCAGGGATGATGCAATCCCACCACATTCATGGGGACAGAAGCATCCAAATACTTTTTGAACAAAACTTCAGGGATGATGCAATCCCACCACAATCACGGGGACCGAAGCCTCTGGATACATTTTGAACCGAAGTTCAGGGATGATGCAATCCCACCACATTCACAGGGACCGAAGCCTCCAGATACATTTTGAACAGAAGTTCAGGGATGATGCAATCTCACCACATTCACAGGGACGGAAGCCTCCGGATACAATTTGAACAAAATTTCAGGGATGATGCAATCCTAGCACATTCATGGGACTTCCTCCAGATACATTTTGAACAGAAGTTTAGGGTTGATGCAATCCTTCTTCTTTCTCAGAGACATAATTCTATGGATCACTTTAGGAAAGATGTCCAGGGATGATACACTCCCACTACAACATCACTGCTCCCCCTTTTGAGGAAGGTCTTTCTAAACAACACCAAGCTTGTCTCGAAATTATTCAAACTTTACTCGAGACAGAGGCTTCGTCAACACAACAACTTGTTCATTGGTACTCACATACTAAATATTTATGGCTCCCTTCTACATCATGTCTGGAATGTAGAAATATAGGACTTCTATGTGCTTTGATCTATCATGGAACACTGGGTTCTCCGTCATCTTTATACTCATAAAATAATGGTAGTATCCAACTCCAGGTTGAATAAACCTAACATCAATTTCTGAAGCCATATGGCTTCACAACTAGCAAAGTAAGCTGCTATATATTTTTCTTCAACCATGCTAAGAGAAACAGTGGAATGTTTCCTGCTAAACCATGAAATCATAGCAAACCACAGACTATAACATCCACCTGATGTACTTCTTCTGTTTGAGACACTTCTAGCCCAATCTGCATTTATATAGCCATACAATCTGTAATCATGGTTTCCTTCATATTATAGACCAAAGTCTATAGTCCCTTTCAGATATCTCATCACATGCTTTGTAGCTACCATGTGAACACGTCTAGGTTTAACTAGATACTGAATCAAGGTGTTCACAGCAAAGAAAATGTATGGTATGATATTTGTTATATGCATCAATGACCCAATAATCTATCTGTATTGAGTCACATCCACTAATTCTGATGATTCATCAGCCAACAACTTCAGGTTAGTATCCATGGGTGTGGCCATGGATTTACATTCCAACATATCGAATCTTTTCAATATTTCCACTGCATACTTTTCTTGGTTGAGAAATATTCCTTATGAGTTCGTCCATACCTCCAAACCTAGGAAATAATGCATTAACCCAAGGTCCTTCATCTCAAATTGTTCAGTGAGCTTATTCTTGCATTCCACAATCTGTTTCCCATTCCCTGTCAGAAATAGATCATCCACATACAGTAATAGTATGACCGGTTCATATTTTATAACCTTGTAGTAAAGGTTAGGATCAGCTTTAGTCTTGGTAAAGTCTAAGCTCATTAGGAAACTATCTATCCTTCCATACCAAGCTCTAGGAGCTTGCTTCAGACCGTACATGGCCTTCTTCAAATTGCATATGTGAGTCCATCTGTCTTAAACTTCAAATCCGTGTGGCTATTCTATGTATACTTCTTCCTCAATCACACCATTTAGTAAGGATGTATTCACATCCATCTGGTGTAAGTCCCACTTCATCATGGATGCAAGTACCATGATAGCTCTAATTGAAGTATACCATGCTACTGGTGCAAATGTTTCTTCATAATCAATTCCCTCTTTCTAAGAGAAACCTCTAGCCACAAATCTTTCCTTTTACTTCTCAATACTTCCGCCAGCTACATGTTTTATCTTGTAGACCCATTTGGAGGATACTACACTCTTTCCTTCTGGTTTGGGAACTATATCCCAAACATCATTCTTCATTAATGACTAGTACTCTTCCTTCTTTGCTTCTACCCATTCTTTCTTTGTAGAGCTTCTTCATAGTTTGTAGGTTCTTGATACACCAGATCACACATCAAAGTTTGTAGGTTGGAAAATATCTTTGGCTTCTTGCTTATCCTTGTGGAGCCTTCAGGAGATCCATATCCTTTTGCTTCTTGTATAATTTCTCTTTCCCAAGAAGGCTTTCTCTTTCATGAAATTTCCATGGTAGGGGGTTCTTGAGGTTCTGTCATATCATGATCTTCAGGTGCTTCATTGTCAGGGAGGAATGTAGCCTCTATATTTATGGGAGGTGCATCTTCCTCATAAACCTCTTCATGTTGACATTTTATGTTTCTCTTGATAGCTTCTTCTTCATCGAATGTTACATCTCTATTGATTTCCATGTGATGGAATTGAGGAATGTAAATTCTAAATTCCTTGGATACTTCACAGTATCCAACAAATATCCCCTTCTTTTCGGAAGGGTCCAACTTGATTCTTTTCTCTTTCGGTATATGAACATATACTAGACAACCAAATATCTTGAGGTGACTTACCTCAAAATTCTTTCCCGTGAACATCTCTTCTGGAGTCTTGAATCCAAGAGCACCATGAGATATTCTATTTTGTACATAGACAACAGTTCTTGTTGTTTCTTCCCATAGATGCATTGGAAGATCTTAATCATATATCATTGTCTTCACTGCCTCCATTATGGTTTTGTTCTTTCTTTCCGCAACACCATTTTGTTGAGGATTGTAGGGAGTAATTAGGTCCCTCTTGATTCCATCATCTTTGCAAAAGGATTCAAATTATTTTGAAGTATACTCTTCGCCATTGTCTGGTCGGAGTGTCTTATTCTCTTGTCTAAAAGATTCTCTATCAAGGCTTTGAATTCCTTGAATTTCTCAAATACCTCACTCTTTGCTTTCGAGAAGTATATCCATGTCTTTCTTGAATAGTCATCAATAAATGTAATATAATATTCAAAACCACTCAAAGATGTGGAGGATATTGGACCACACACATTTTAATGAATCAGTTTCGACGTACCTTTAGTTTTTTTTTCACTCTTTAGAAATGAATTTTTGATATTCTTTCCTTTCACACATCCTTTGCAAATGCCTTCATGGTTGATATTCAATTTTGGTAATCTCATCACTACTTTGTTCACATGAGGTAGTGCTTTGTAATTGATGTGGGAAAACCTTCTATACCACATTTCACTAGGGTTAGTGGACTCATGAACAAGGGTTAATTTTGAATGTCCCTTGAGTTTATACAGGCCTCCTTCTTCTTCACCGATGATAACTGCATCTTCAATTGACTTTGTTTTGGGCCACATGAGTACTTGGGCATCTATGAATACAACTCTGAATAATTTCTTATCTAGGGCTGAGATATAAAGTAAGTTCTTCTTTAGACCTGGTACATATAAAACTTCCTTCATCTTCAGTGGATTTCCTTAATCAAGCTTGTAGCTTGCTTCATTGATTCCTTTGATTGGATATTGATAGTCATCTCCTAGAGATACTTTCTGAGGAGTGTTCTTTTCTTCAAGTTTTGACAGGGTTTTCTTTTATCCCGCCATGTGCTTTGAATTACCACTATCAATAAGCCAAGTGTCTTCTCCACGTGTTACATACCCAGAGAGTGTAGAGAATAGTATATGCTCTTCTTCTTCTTCTTCTCTTGCTTGTTTTCTTCGAGGTCCTTTCTCTTCTTCTTCTTCATCCTCATCTTCATCTAGATGTGCAAGATGTATTTTTTTGTTGTAGTTTATCTTCTTGTATTCTTATCTCTTTAAAGGACAATTTCTGGAAATGTGTCCTATCTTATCACAATGAAAACATTGAAAGTTGGAGTAGTCTTATGATTGGAGAGACTTTCTCTTGTCTTCTAGAACTTTCTGGGAGGTTGAGACTCCCTGTGGTTTCCCTTCTTGAAGTTGGGTTGACTTCTTCTTCTTTTGGTATGGGTGTCTAGGGATTGATCATCCTCCTTCAGTAGAGCTTCTCTATTGGCCACTCTAATCTCCTCTTGAATACAGTCTTCCCATACCACATCAAACTTCATGCTTTCCTTCCTAGCACACATCATCTGGATGAATGACTCCCAGGGTCTAGTGAGACCATTGAGAGAAGTCATAACCAATTCATATTCATCAAGTTTGTATCCAATGGATTGTAATTGTTCCTTGAACTAGGAGACCCTTGTGAAGTAGTCGTGGATGGATTCTCCATGACTCATCTTGGTTCTCTTCAACTGAGCTCTTAGATTCATATTTATGTTTATGTTTCTTCCTTCATACATTCTTTCTAGGGCATCATACATTTATTTTGGAATCTTCTTGGATTACACTTGAGAGATCAAGTGATCCTTGATAGAGTTAGAAATAATCCTTTGTGCCCTAATCAGATTGTTTCTATGCTTCTCCTTAGCTTCAGCCTCTTCCAATTTTGAAAATTCATCCTTGATATATTTCTCAAGATCATTCTACTTAAGAATGAGACCAAGTATGTATTTTCATGCTCTGTAATTCTCTATGCCTTCTAGCTTGTCCTCAAGATTAGTGCTTGGGGCCATCTTGACAGGAGATCACAAAAAATTGAAAATCTGGAAAATAAGAAACTGGTCTTACCAAGAGATGTGCTTGACTAAGGTGAGTTGACTGGTGTAATTGGTTTATAGAGATCTCAAGTCTTCACCTTTCAAATCTGACTTATGAGTTTCAGCACTGGAGCTTCTAACAATTTTCTAGTTCACTGGATCTGCATTTTTTTGGTGTAGTGTCAAACTAGGGTTTGACCTTCTGGGAGATATGCTCCTCCAAAAACTTCGATCCTGGGCTCAGAAGATGCACTCTAGGATGGCGCAACTTTCCATGCAATCAGCTCTTCAAAAGTCAAAAATTTTCCCGAAACCCTAATTTATTGTCAGGGAGAGAGAGAGGGATTTTTCACCTTGTGAAAGTTGTCCTACTCAGGTTAGCTCTGATACCATGTTAAGATTCCATATTATAAGCTAGATAAGCTAGATTATCAGCATTCAATTTCAATTTCATAATAAAAGCATATGGACAGGATCACTGAAAGAAACAGTATCACAAGATCAACACATATTTACCCTAGGAAAACCCTAATGGAAAAAACCTAGCAAAAGCTTCCTCCATATAGATGATCAAAAGATAAAAGATAAAACCCCAGACCCATCCTTCTTCTTTTTTCAGCTACAACTATCTTTCTCTCTTATGCGCTACACAAGTGAGTGTGAGTGTGTAGAAGTGAGAGGAGCCTCACTTCTATTTATATTCTTATGTTTGCTTGACAATTCACTCCAACAAGTTGGCCCCACTAAAACTGACTGGGCCAACTTCTCTAGGAGGACACAAACAACTTAATATAATATTAATTAGGGTGCTAATGACCCGACTTACAATGGAGGGAATTTACTCATGACTCTTAGTAGTTCTCCCGATAAGATCATCGGGGTATAATGAAATACAAAAAGATTATCCCGATAGGAACATCAGGGATAATAAGTGAATACAGTTCAAAGTTACAATAATTTAACAGTCGGTAGGAATGTAGGTACCACGAAAAAATGGGGATTGGTAGGGTTGGTTTACAATAGTAGGATTAGTAATTGGAATGATGTGAATGTTAGGGTTAACCTTGACTTGAGATCGAGTCAAAGGTGGTTAGGTCTAGCACATGGTTTGTTGTAGCCCATGGTATTGTCCCATAGTATTGCATGTGTTAACCTTGACTCAGGATTGAGTCAAAGGTGGTTAGGTCTAGCACATGGTTTGGGCACATGGTTTGTTGTAGCCCATGGTATTGTCCCATGGTATTGCATGTGATTAATCCTTTATAAGGCTTGAGGAGGCTCCATTGTAATTGTACCGAGTACTGTATTGTACTGGATGTGAGTACTGTATGGTACTGGATGTGGGCATTGTATTGTGCTGGAAGAGAGACTGTGAGAGTGTGAAGAGGAAGTGCAACGGTTTTGCTGCAGGGCGTATCCCTTCATCTTTCTGGACTGAAATAAAAGGACTGGAAAATTTGTTTGTGGACGTAGCCCATCGTTTGGGTGAACCACATTATATCTATGTCTCTCTGTAATGTTTAATGTGTTTTTGCATCTTGTTTATTGATTTAACTGTATAACTGTTATTGCTCTACGGTCCTATTTTTCTAACAATTGGTATCAGAGCCAAAAGGTCTATTTGGTTTGTAAACTCGCAGGAAAGAAGGGTTCCTGGTTCAAGTGGGAGCAATGGCGGAAGAAGGAAAGTTTAGGGTCGATAAATTTAACAGCCAAAACTATCAGTTATGGAAGATGAAAATGGAGGACTATCTGTACCAGAAAGATCTGTACCTGTCGTTGGGAAGAAAATCAAAACAGCCAGCGGCTATGAAGGATGAAGAATAGGAGGTTCTTGACAGAAAGGCACTAGGAACAATATGGCTGTGCCTGGCTTCGTCAGTGGCCTTCAATATTTCGAAAGAAATAACAACAGAGGGTGTGGTGAGCGCATTGAGTAAGCTCTACAAAAAACCCTCGACTTCTAACAAGGTATTTTTAATGAAGCGTTTATTTAATCTGAAGATGTCGGAAAGTGGATCTGTTGTTGACCATTTAAATGAGTTTAATACACTTACCAGTCAGTTAAGTTCTATAAAAGTGAACTTTGATGATGAGGTTAGGGCTCTTCAAATCTTGTGCTCATTGCCAGAAAGCTGGAATAGCTTGGTCATGGCTGTAAGTAACTCTGTCCCTAGTTCAAGCACTCTTAAGTTTGATGATGTTGTTAGTGTTATTCTTAGCAAGGAAATGTGAAGGAAAAGCACAGGTGAGACATCAAGTAATGCGTTGACCATGGAAAGCAGAGGGAGACAAAAAGAGAGAGAAAGGAGCCCAGGAAATCACGGCAAGTCTAAAAAGGGAAGATCCAAGTCCAGATTTGGAAAAATAGAATGTTGGAACTGCGGTAAGAAAGGACATCTAAAGAAAGACTAGAAAGCACCAAAGAAGAAAGGTGAGAGGCAGCAAGAGACTACCCAGGAAGAAAATGTAGCAGGTGATGTGTTACAAGATGATTTGATTCNAATGCAGGTAGAAACTAGAAAGAAGTGGGAGCAAGGCATGGATGAGGAGATGGACTCATTGGTAAGAAACCAGACTTGGGATCTAGTTAAGTTGCCTACAAGAAAAAGGGTATTGCAGAATAAATGGGTTTACAGGTTGAAGGAAGAAGATGGAGGAAAGAAGTGGTACAAGGCTAAACTTGTTGTAAAGGGGTTTGCACAAAAGAAAGGTATAGACTTTGATGAAATATTTTCTCCTATTGTTAAAATGACTTCAATTAGAACTATTTTAAGTCTAGTGGCGGTAGAATATTTGCATCTTGAACAATTAGATGTAAAAACGGCCTTTCTCCATGGGGATTTGGAGGAAGAGATTTATATGCAACAGCCACAAGGGTATGAGGTCAAAGGGAAAANTTCAAGGTGATTTTGGGCATGTGTTATTGGGGGATGATGAACCATGTAAAATTGTTGGAAAGGGTAAGGTACGGATCAAACTAAATAATGGAAATGACTGTTTGCTAAAGGATGTACGGCACATCCCTGCTATGAAAAGAAATCTGATCTCAACAGGGCAGTTGGGAGATGGTGGTTGTTTTTCTACGTTTGGAGAAATGTGGTGGAGGGTCACTAAAGGATCAATGGTAATTGGAAAA
>LPNX010743322.1:0-92656 GCA_001517045.1 Pseudotsuga menziesii | reverse complement strand
ACATTGTCTCAAGGTGAGTACATAGAAAAGGTGTTGCAGAGGTTTAGAATGCAGAATGCAAAACCAGTCAGCACACCTTTGGTAAGCCATTTCAAACTAAGCAATCATATGTGTCCAGAGACATAGGAAGAGATAGATTACATGTCCAAGATTCCCTATTCATCAGCAGTTGGGAGCCTGATGTATGCCATGGTGTGCACAAGACAAGATATTGCACATGCAGTGGGAGTTGTGAGCAGGTATATGAATAATCTAGGTAAAGAGCATTGGAAAGTAGTACAGTGGATTCTCAGGTATTTGAGAGGTACCACTTCTCATGCATTATGTTTTGTAGGTTCAGACACTGTTCTATAGGGATATGTTGATGCAGANAGAATGAGACAGGAAAAAGGTTGAAATGTCTCAGATCTGATAATGGAGGCAAGTATTGCAGCAAGGAGTTTGACAGTTACTGTTCACACAATGGGATTCGCAGAGAGAAGACAGTGCCTGGAACACCCCAAGAAAATGGCGTGTCAGAAAGGATGAATAGAACGATCATGGAGCATGCAAGGTGTATGAGATTGCATGCAGGGTTTCCCTTACAGTTTTGGGTTGATGCTGTAAATACTAATGTNAGACAGCAGGAGGAGCACCACAAGGTATGTGTTCATTGTAGGTGGAACAGCAGTAAGTTGGATTTCAAAACTGCAACAGGTTGTTGCACTTTCAACAACAGAAGCAGAGTATGTTGCTGCTACAAAGGCTAGTAAGGAGATGATTTGGTTGTAGAGGTTCATGGAAGAATTGGGTAAGAAACAGGAGAATAGTAGGTTGTACAGTGACAGCCAGAGTGCCATTCATCTTGCAAAGAACTCGGTCTTTCATTCAAGAACTAAACATATAGAACTCAAGTACCACTTCATAAGATCTGTTCTAGATGAAGAACTGTTAAAACTGGAAAAGATTCACACTAGCCAGAATCCTGCAGACATGTTGACAAAGGGAGTAACCAGAGAGAAACTGAGTTCTTGCTTGGTTTTTGTTGGCCTTAAAGCATGAAGGTGAAAAGAAGAAATTTGCCAAGTCCAAGGTCCAGCAAGTGCAGCAGTGGTAGAGTTGTTGTGATTAGTCACCATGAAGGCACATAAAAATGTAATGGAGCGGTTTGCATGTAAATGGGCATATGGCTGTAAGACCTGGTAAGGCATGCATACCCCTGGTAACTCACCGGTAAAGTCGGGAGATAGACCTAGGTGATAGGGGGGTGTATGTAAGATTCCTCGGTAAATACTTGAGGGGAGTTGGTGATTACTCCAAGTCAAGTTTAAAGGGGGGATTGTTAGGGTTAACCTTGACTTGAGATCGAGTCAAAGGTGGTTAGGTATAGCACATGGTTTGTTGTAGCCCATGGTATTGTCCCATGGTATTGCATGTGTTAACCTTGACTCGGGATTGAGTCAAAGGTGGTTAGGTCTAGCATATGGTTTGGGCACATGGTTTGGGCACATGGTTTGTTGTAGCCCATGGTATTGTCCCATGGTATTGCATGTGATTAAGCCTTTATAAGGCTTGAGGAGGCTCCATTGTAATTGTACCGAGTACTGTATTGTACTGGATGTGAGTACTGTATGGTACTGGATGTGAGTACTGTATGGTACTGGATGTGGGCATTGTATTGTGCTGGAAGAGAGACTGTGAGAGCGTGAAGAGGAAGTGCAGCGGTTTTTCTACAGGGCGTATCCCTTCATCTTTCTGGACTGAAATAAAAGGATTGGCAAATTTTTTTGTGGACGTAGCCCATCGTTTGGGTGAACCACGTTATATCTGTGTCTCTCTGTAATGTTTAATGTGTTTTTGCATCTTGTTTATTGATTTAACTGTATAACTGTTATTGCTCTGCGGTCCTGTTTTTCTAACAGTGAATAGTTGGAATAGTGGTAGAAGGGCCCATGCCCCTATGCAAGAATGTAGGAATGGTGTGAACCATGGTGGCTGGAGTGGGGCCACCACTAGTGGGTAGAGAACCAACAATAGTGTGTGCAGTGGCGAGGGTCCCACTAGGACTAGGTCCTATAGGGATAGCAGAAGTGATATCCAATATGAATGGTGGAGCATTCACAAGTCCACTACCAACAATACCCCCCTGGAAGGTGTTGGGAGGTTCACCAACCATGGGGCTAGATGGAGCAGTGAACAAGGTAGGTTCAAATTGATAGGAATCTAAATCTAACTCAAATGTAGTGTATGGATATGAAGGTGGTGAACGATGTCGAATATGGATTCGACGATGACGGTTTAAGGAACTGAACTGAGGGGTATGCCCCCTAAGTCTCTGGGAGTATCATGGTGGAAAAATGGTGGTATGATGGTGTGTTATATGATGAATTAAGGCTCAAGGGTGTCAAACACAAGCTCAAAAATATAACTACAGTCAAGTGTGCAAAAGGAGAGCTGATAAATGGTGGCACATAGGACAAAAAGAAAAATCTAAAACCGAACTGTAACGGTGTGTCACGATAGGCAAATCAACAACAAAGCAGCAAGTAAGCCAACAAGCAACACTACCTATGAATAAAATGTTGCACTTACCTATGGGGTATATGTGCAAACAAGATCCTAGATACAATATGGAATCCCCTCACAAATCGTATCCTCTGTTAGGTGGTGAAATCGAAAACCAAACAATATTAAATGGAAGAACCAAAGGCTAAGATAATCCCACTACCAAGATGGACCTCGATTAAAAGATCCCTAAGAGACTGGAAACTAGGCTACATCATTCATGACACGTTCAGGATGGTTTCCTAGCACTTCATCCCTTTGTTTCTCGACATTTGATATGGTCCTCAGCATGCACGAGGAGGACTATGAAGGGTTAGCCTTTGGTACAAAATTGAGTGCGGTATTCCACCCTGGTTTTCAGAACTCCTTCATTGTAGCGTACCCCCGCGGAGTGGGAGGGCCCCTGATAAACTAGTTGTAACCGTGTCAAAAAAATACTAGAGGACACCAAGTATGTCTCAGATGTAAGTGATAAAGGGGTGTTATTTGGATTCCTATCCCCAGTGTCCTAACTTAACTACAATATTGTTTTGGTCCTCAAATGAGGTTACAATGTTGGTTGAGTTAAGACAAATTTTAGGATTAGCTTGGGGCCATGAACCAATTCTTTATTTTAAGGTGTGAGATGTGTGCACAAGTGAAGTGTGATCTCTAAAACCCAACGCTCTCTTCCCAAGACATAAATGCTGAGAAATAAATAACAATATTGAAAGGAAATGTTTTTCAACACATAACAACTAATTCTTCCAAATAAAAGAACATATACAAGTAAACAAGCACACAAGGAAATTCATAGGATGTAGGAAACACACAAGGGGTATCAACTACGAAGCTTGACTAAGATAGGCTTACATACAAGCAAAAGAGGAATGAAAAAAACACCAAGGGGATGTAGGCAATCAAATCTGGAAGGACACAGTCAAGAAAGGGGGAGATCACAAACACGGGGTCTTGGAAGGGTCTAAAACACCTCAAGCAATTGGGAAATCTACAAATCGCACCTATTGGCAGAACAGGTGTGGTCGAGGTCGCATAGAACTGTAAAATAGTTGCGACCGAGACAAAAAAAAAGATAAAAACATAGGTCACACTTAACAGGGGTTTTCGCGCAACAAATCGCACGAAAAAGCATCACAAAAGAAACTGGGGTCACTCAGGAAGCTTGAACAAGCACGATCTGGACTTTGGGTTCAGGTCACACTTATCTGGGAAAAATACATGACCTAGGTTGCTCTTACCAGGAATAAAGGTGTGACCTAGGTCGTAGCTTTCTATCAAATAGGTGCGATCTGACCCTAACTGGTTTTTTTAATGAAAAAACACTGGTTAGGTCCGGGGGAATAGGAACTAGGAATGTACTGGTTCGGGTCGGTCAAAAGGGGGTCTAATCTGTGACGGCTGACGGTACCCAAATAAAGCAAACCAGTAAAAAACACCTACAAAAATAGATATCCAAGGGGATCGATCTAGCGGAGTCGCCAAAACTGTAGTGGAGATTTCACTCTAGCTACGTGCAAAAGCACCTAGCTTAGATCAATCGTATCTAATGGTAGAGTTCATCGTGCAAGGGAAGTGCTCAACCTTGACTATCAAACAAGAAACAACAAATATTTTTTATATTTTATGATTTTCTTCTAACTAGTAAAACATAAATGCACAACGTAGCTTTTATAAGATGGGGCACTGCAGCCGTTTGAGGATATGGTCTGATTGATCCCACGATCTGGTTCTCCGATCTTCTCCAATAAGGGTTGTCACTGGAAAAGGAATCAAGGGTTGTGTGGAGTAAAATCAACATGCAATGTGGGATTGTATGGAAAAAGGTGTAGGAATGTAAGGTTCTGGAACTGTGTACATGGAAAGTGAAAAATTTCAAGAATGTAAAGTTTTTGTGGGGAGACCTTCACAATGTATTTATAGGATGATCCAGGATTTTCTTTCCCGTGGTATTGTCCCATGGTTTTTCATAGTGTATGGTATTTGTACATGGTTTTTGAACCATTCTCATTTTAGGGTTTTTTGGTCCTTTTTGGGAGAATGGGGGTTATGTTGCAATAAATGCCCATCTTCCCTGTATTTATGAGGGAAGGAATAATGATGTTTTGGACCAATTTAGGTGGAATTTAATTGTGAAGGTCAAAATGGAGGGAATAATCGTGGGATTATGATGTATAATTATGGTTTGGACCACAGAGAGATATGTGGACAATTTTTGGTGTTAATAATTCTCGAGTCTTAAGGGAACACATGACCTTGATAATCATAGCTCTGAATTTATTCACCTTGGTGGGTTATTTTATTTGCTCGCTATTGTGTGGCTTATCTCACGAGGGAGGATATGCTCAATGATTTGAACCTCACACACATGCGTTTGTTCCTACACAACTATGATTTTTCCACTACTTAGGACCAGTGGGAAATGTTATCTCATTGAGCGTCAAACTCATTGAAAATATATGGGTATAATGGTGAATCAACTTTGCATTAATTAAGGAGTTGGATAATGTGATTTTACTTTTGTAGGCATTGGCACTCTCTGATTGATGGATCCTTCTTTCCAATACACATGCAACAATCATTAAACAACAATGGTGGCCTCCCTTTATAGTTATCAACTAGGTTGGGTTTGTCTTTTAAGACCTCCAACCTAAGCTCTGATATCACTGAGAAACTAAGCTTAGAGAACAATTAATAATTGAACAACAAACAAGACACATAATTGCAATCACACTAGAAAAGCAGACTTTGTGTGGTAAGACCCTAATCAGGTGTCAAGGACACATCCACGATGCAAGGAATTAACAATCTTAATGTTCAAAACTTGGAGATTACAAATGACATAGCAATAGGATCACAAGTCACCGATTACATTTTCCTCTATGGGATACATATATATTAGAGCTTCAATAATTACATAAACCAACCACTTAATTGTGTGAACAAACCATATTTCCTTTTCAGTTAATTATTTGGCACATATGAACTAATGTATTAATGACCATAACTCTGGTATCCTCTCTTTGGCAAATCATTGTTACATTGTTCAACAATAATTAGTTGCATAAACAACCAAATAGAAACAGCCATAGCCTAGTTGCATAAACAACCAAATAGAAACAGCCATAGCCTATCTTTGGGTAATTGGTTTTCACCTTTCAATACTTACTGATTTTTTCCTTGCCAAAAGTCTAGACATTTAATGATTTTCAAATTGTAAGTAACAAGAACAATAACATAAATTCAAATTTCATTAATTCTGATCTGTAATATATTGACAAGCCCTACTATTTTTCTTCACACTTAACTACCCATTAAAAGAGTGATAGATGTTAAGAAGCTTCATGGCCACCAAATTGATGAAGTTGTTTATAGTTGTATGAACAAGAGGTTTAAGGTCTACATACTCTTCTTTAGAATAGCCTAGTGTTCATAGTGCTATTTGTGATGATCACTCTTGTGACCTTTTGTTTGAGATGTTGATAGATAGTGTTGCAATACATTGATATTTATAATTGCAATGTTTATTTATCCTAAGGTTAGTGGGGTTTGGCCTCTTGTGATGGGTGAGTGATCATGAGTGATCATGAGGCTAGCTCTAAGATTCCATCCCTTTCCATCATAATCAATGATTCTCATTGTTGTAGGTTTAAAACCATATTGAAGTCTCCCATCACTATTCTTAAAGCTTTGATACACATCAATTTTAAGATTCTTCATTATCAAGTTGACTTCTACGATATTTTCATAAAAGTGTGATCTTTTCATGACCTTTAATGAATCAGCATAATCTCTAGATGTGAGGTTTTGAATTTTTATGCAAAAGTTTTAAGTAATCAAACATATTCACAATGATTATAAAAATTCATTTTTTAATAATCCAAAACATTAATTTAATTAATTGGTTGAATATTTAGCTAAACAACTAAACAAAGTTTTCCTATAAAAATAATAAAATAAAATAAATCACCCTAATATCATGACACGTATTATAATCTTGAATTACACCTTTGATTTGAAATGACAAAGTCTGCTTAAAAAATATGTATTACACTAGTGTACGAAATGTACATATGGAAGAGGAAGGTGGGACCCGCATGTATCAAAGGACACTTCAACGTTATATATCAACTTTGGGAAGATGATGCGCTTTTATGCCCTTTCAACTAAGTGAGAGGCAAATGGCTATGGAGTTGTCAGCCACTCAACCATTTGAGTGGTGACAAATGGATTTCAAATATATATTACAAACTTGAGTTTTGAATGAGTTTGATATTTTACCCTTTTAAAGGTCGCGCCCTTATCGTTTAGGGTACAGTTCTCACCTTCGTACATTTTGGACTTACCCCTTAAGACAAACTTTATAGATGCCAGCTCTAGCTAGGGACACCTTTGCCACAGGGGAATTTCTTTGGTGTAACAAATTGGAGATTCTTCGTATTTATGTCAAGGTGTGAGATATTTTCCTTAATAGGGACATGGCCAATCATGATGTTGTAACCCCATAGTGGTGGAATCTTCTAGAATTTCGTTAAAAAACCTAATTAGAGAATGTACACCATTCGTGGAAAATGGAATCTTCTCGAATTTGATAGAGAAATCCCCTCATGGGGGATTAAAGGAAAAAATCTGTGCCAAAATGGCTATAGTTCACCCACTTGTATGTCACACCTTAAAAGAAGATTGAGTGGGGCTATGATGTCTCTCCTCCCGGAATCTCAAATCTCTTGTCAATTTTCTCTAGGAAACCTAGGCTCCTCAACGTGAGGCAAAAATCCCAATATGCAGTCCAACTCTTAATGTGTCTCTTATGTTGAGTGTAAAGTGTTGTATACTGAGATTCTTGGCCCCATGCATAATAATTGGGATTTTAACATGGTTGTAATGAGATTGTTAATCACATCAAATAATTATGAAAAAAAATCATAATTTTATTTTATGATATATTTATTTTCGTAAGAACGATTAATTATTATTTTTATAAAACCTTTAAAATCTTTCTTCAAAATTTCATGGACTTTGATTCTTAATTACTTATAATGAAAGGGAAAATTCTAAAACTACAAGTTGTTTGTGTAAAGAAATGACTTAACAAGTTGAAAGTGAAAATGTCTTTTAAACTGTTCACAATGTATGTATTCACATTTTTCTTATTACTATCCATTAGTCCTTGATAGAATTTCTCTAAAAACATATTTTTCATAGTTAGCTTTCTCACATATATAAATGAAGGAAATCCATGATGAAATTCTTCCTATCACAAGCACATTCATAATATGCAGTTGGTGAGAACTAAATGTAATTAAAAATCCATGTTAAACACGGATTTACCAAGCACCAACGGATCTAGGGATCAAAACTCTTAACGCGTAATTTTTTTTAACATGTAAAATATTTAAGATTAAAAAAAAAAATACACCTCAAGAAATTGGATACCTCTCGGTGCTTGGTAGATCTAGTTTTAAGATGGATATATGTTGGTAACCATGTCAGAAAAGTCTCCTCCATATTTGACATGCTTCAAGATGTTTGTTGTAACACCCCGATTTTGACCCCATGGTATTAAATTGCATATGATGTAAATATTGTATTAAATCATGGTGTGGAGCTCAAGGAAAACACCCCACCATGTGTTTAGTGTTTGATGTTTCAGCGATTAAAATCGATGCCAATGGTTTATGTGCTAGCCAGGCACAATGTGTTTTGAGACATCATGTAAAATGCAAATTAATAAAAATACCACAACTAGCTACGCACCACAACGTTAAAGAGATGGGGGCATGATTTCACAAGGAATAAGGGGGGATTTATTCAAACCCATAAAATTGTCAATTAACCCTTTTTGTCCTTTTGTGCCCAGTCATCTAAAAGTGGTTGAAGATGTTATCTCCTTACGGTGGGAAAGGAATGGAGGTCACCCATTTTTGGAAAGTGTGTTTTTGACTTGTGGGGCAAGTAAAAGGTTGGGAAGGCATGCCCAGGCCATTATGCACCCATGGCTTTCATTTCTCACCCATCCTCATGGATTTTTGGCTCCCTCACGCAGCAGGAAGAGACTGAGATCCCTCCTCCACGGTTTGGTTGTCGTTTCCTTCCCTTCATACGCAGAATGCATTTTGGGTGTTGTTGGACGAATGGGAAGGAAAGGGCCATGATTTTGGGGTTTGAGGATGTCGTTTTTTCCCTTGTGAGAAATCCAGGAGTTATCCTCCACATTTTTCTATATTTTTCCTATTTTCTCCAAGTTGGGAAACTCGTTTTTGGGTTTCTAACGAGTGGGAGAAGAGACCCAAGAATTGTTGGTGTTGTTGAGTTCATTTTGGCCACGCTAGGGCCATAAACGACCCTGGAAAATCGAATGGCTGTCAGAGGGATGTTTTCCCCATTTTATTGTGCCGGTTGTAATTGCAAATCTCATTTTTTGTAATGCCGAGCAGATGGGAGAATAGATCCGTAATCTAAGGGTTTTATGAGGCATTTTTTACCTCTGTGAAGCCCCATAACGTTTCCTGAAAACGTATTTCCTCATGCTGGGTTGTTGGCCCTCAATTGCCATTTTCGTTTTGGATCCCACGATGTTTTGTTCATATCCAATAGTTGTGAATGATTGTGTCTGATTAAATGGGTTGACTGTGTGTTTGATGCAAGTGTGGTTTGGATGGATAAGTCCAAGGAAAGCATGTGTTGTTGGCTAGTTTCCTTAGCAAGCTGTAAAACCCAATTTCTTATTGGCTTGGATGGACAGTCTGTGAAACCCAACGGTGTGTTGGATTGACTGTGGATGTTTTGGTTTTGGGCTATGTGTGGGTCTGTTATTTCCCTAGTGCCTTGTGGAATCATGCCCAGCTCAGGGGTGGTAGTGATGCTGAGAGATTGATGATCACACTGACTTATGGTTGGGTGGAAAATTGTAGTGACGTAGCTAGTTACAAGCCAACTTCTTTTCCATATAAGTATTCTTGTGTATTTAATCTCTTCAATGAATTGTTATGAACATGGATGATTTTAGGGAACCATACTAATTTAAAAGTGTATAAATGTTGTTGAATCTCACCAATTCTTAAAACGCCAACTATAAAATGTTTGGTGATATTTTTCAAAAAATATTTTAATTTCCAAGTATTTTATATTGTTTATATAATAATTTGGCGATTTTTAGGGAGAAAAAAGTTTACCCCATTAAAATTGGGTGAAACAGGGATTCAAAAAATGCAAAATGGAGAATCTTTTTTTGGAGAAAAACCCCTAAAAATAGCCCATGGGATAAATTTCACTCCTAAAATTATCCCTGGATATGAATTAAAATGAACATGATGAATGCATGAATGAAATAAATGTGTTTGCTTATGCTATAGATTTCATTATACATCTATGTATGTTTTTATATTAATGCATTTTATTTTTATGTTTATGATCATGAGGATAGATTGCCCAGATTGGCAACAACAGTGTGTTGGTCGCGTCCTCTCTATTGTCGGTATGAGAGGTGGGGACGTGACATTTGTATACTAAATTTTTAGTTCACAAATCCATATATATATATATATATATATATATATTAACTTCACAAAAAAATAATTTTCTACATTCATAAATCTGACATCCCTAGTATCATCGTGAAGCTAGATTATTGTGCATCACCCAAAAGGATGCAAATTAAATACCTAGGAATTAGCCATACAAGCATCTAACACTTTTAATAATTAATTAAATTTACATTTTAAATTAAGATATCTATTAGAATATATTCATCTTAAACGTGGATCTATAAAGGAATGAGAGGCATCCAATTTCTTGAGGTGTTATTTTTATAATGACATTTTATTTGGTTTTACATTTTTATTTTAGGAGTGGATATGGATTTTTTTTAACTATTTTTTTCTTCGGCTTTATTTTATTGTTTTATGAGCCAACATAAAATAATATAATTACTTTTTATTTTTGGTACATAACGTAAGATCATTACGTGTAATGTTACACATCTACTCCATAGTGGGCTGTAAAGACGTCACTACTCTTAGAGCAATTATTTTCAAATAAAATATTATAAATTTGTAATTTCTTTTTTATATTATATAAAAATTATAAACTTTTACTTTACATTGTTTACATTATTAATGATATTATCCATTAAATATAAAGCATTAGGTCGTAAAATTAACTAATCATAATGCATCATTTAGATTTAGAAATATATATAAATATATATTTTGGAAATTTCAAAGCATTATCATACTAATTAATTTATATTTAGTCATAAGTTTGGCGTTATACCACTACAAAATTAAGATAATAATTTAATATCTTAAATATTGAGCAAATTATTATACTATATGAGATATGTTTTATTTTTAAAAATATATGCTACTCATGATAAGGTATTGTTGGCGATATTTTATGTCTTAAGGCTAGCTATCCTTAGTGGTAATACATGCTCTTCTGCATGTATGTGTTTGCTCTTAACAAGAGAGTTTCACAATCAAATAATATAAGTCCTGAAATATGCAATCGAAATGTCAAAGATGTAATATAACTAATTTATGATGCAAATTTCAATAGCTTAAAACACACAGTTTTAACAACTATTAAAACACATAGATTTGAAAGTTACTAACTGAAAATAAATGTGATCTAAATTCTATTTGAACTATTTTTCTATCTGTTAAATCTATGATATCCGAGGAGCTAAATTAATAAGAATATGATGCATATAAATAAAGATTATATCACTGTCAATTTTAAAGAAACTTAAATGCACAGCAAAATGTCAAACACAACAAAATTTACAGAGTCATGCAAATATTGTTTATGCATCAAATATGCTACCATTCCAGCTAATCAAAAGTAGAATTAAAAAAAAAAACCTCTATTTTATTCAAACTCTTCTATATGCATAAGAAAATCTTACAAAATACAATTGATTAAATGAAATGAAGGCAATTCTGTTCTCTTTATATTTTGTACCTTTCTCTATAAAAGAGATTTTGAATACAAAGTGAAGAGAATGGATTTTGGAGTTTCTCCAAATTCTATTTACAAACAAAACATTTCAAACTTTCCTTTATTCTATCAACTACATGATAATGCTAACTCTCCTTTATTCCATTTTGTAGATTTTGATTGTGCATACTTCTACGTCTTTTTGTAAATGCAATAAATGATTATGCATGATGTGGAACTTCAACTTTGGACTCTTAGTAAACTACTTTAGTTGGAAAATGAAGCAACCAAAGTTGCAATTGTGGCATTTTACCCATTTACACAATGCAAGAAGCAACACAATATCAATTGTGTACCTGGCACGATTCTTAAATAATATCTAATAAAACTTACTTTGCCAGAGATTGAGTAGAATTTTCACATAACTTTAAAAACAAAACCATGGCAGTCTTGCCAAAACAAACTGGAATCTTGTCTTAGCTTTCTGGTACTTTATTATCTCAGATTTATTTTATCTCAGACTTCATTTTAAAATCTTCATTTATTTAGATCCCACAGTAGTGATTATGGTGGGAAAACATGGACATTTAATCCATATTCAAATGCTATTACCTTTTAATATATACAATGTAAATGTATACTTTTCAATTGAAGAACTTTCGAATCTTGTTAAGAATCTGGGCAAGACTTTAGGTAAGACTGAAATATTTAAATTTTGGCGAAAATTTAAAAATATTAAAGCTTAAAAAATTTAACAGATAGTTCTAATTCAAAACCTAGAGTTCAATTCCATTCTTCATTTTCAATAAGTGGCAGAAGAATCTTTTATTATGATAGATGTTCAATCAAAAAAGAATTATTGAGCTCATTATTTCAACGTAAATATGACCTCAGATTTTAATTTTCCCATGAAAATCAAGGCAATCATCTCTATATTTTCCTTTAGTCTAATTATTTTACTATTTTAATTTCAATATTCTTTATGATTATTTTGAAGTTTAAACCAATTAATAATAACCATAAAGAAAATGAGTTTAAACGTTTTAAAAGAGTTCGTGTTATTCTTTTCACTTGCAAAATATTAACAATCAATTCTTTGGGGAAATAAATAAGAAACTCCACGATAATGTCTTTTCTTTCATTATATTTAACAATTAATTATTAAAGAAATATAGGTAAAACCCTAATTAGCATCATTAGTTGTAATTATTACTGATAATGTTATTAAGGAGAAATTCCCTAAGGAGTTTATTATTATTACTAATGAATGTTAATAATGTGTTTTTCAATGAATACGATTGAATTAGAGAGAAAGATTTTCAAGCAAAATAGTGTACAAGTGATAGTAAGCCTTTTGTGGTAAAGTAAAATGATTAAAATTTTGCAAATTTATAATATGTATAATTAAAGATATTGCAAATAGCTAAAATCAGAATAATAGATTAGTAATGATAAAATAATCAATTTTTTATAATGTTTTTAACTTAGCTAGAGCATCCGTGAGATGTAGAACAGTTGGTGGCGGGGTATGGTTAAGACGCCCCCTAAGCTGGAAGGTCACCGGTTCTAATCCCTTCGAATACCAAAAATCCAACCATGTTAAGGGTTGGTGCGGTCCAGGCCGGGTGCGATCCCCGGGTGATTTTGACGGCTTAGATGCCTTTGGTTCGTGGCCACTCAGCCAATGGCAACCCTACTAGTCAGGGGGGTTCCACCACTTTGCCAACAAAAAAAAAACTTAGCTAGAGCTAAGATCTAGATGATTTTAAAGATTAAATGGAAATATCTTCCTACATCAAGCAAAATACACTTGCAATCTAGAGATGCTTAAAGAGAGTCACCAATCCAATTATTGATAAGCCAAACTGCTATTACATATTCATTGATGTGATAAAAGCCAAGGTTGTTGCAAGCTCAAAATAGAACAATTTATTCAATTGGAGGCATATAATCAACTAGACCAAGGTCAAATGAGATCATGCAAGTGTTGTTAAGATTTTTGCAAACCAAAGCATGTTGTTACTTCAAAAGTACTCAATAAAGGCATGCAATCAACTTTAAGCATCAAAAGGACAAAATGGTTCAAGCAACTAAGGTCATCCAAATCACCCAATCCTCATGAAAAGAATAATCAATCCCAAGAACAAGTAACACAAGGAGTGAATGATCAAAGAAAGGAAATCATGAAACCAAAATCAAACCAAATAAAAATAAAAGAAAACCAAAAACTAAGTAATTACAAAATTTACATGGGGCTCCCTTTATTTCGTATAAAATCAAGGGGAGTTGTTGGGGTGCCAACAAATGGTGACACTGATGTAAGAGCATCGAGTCAAAGTGATATGTTTTATGATTGAGCAGAATATGTTATTTTTCTGCTCCCATGTAATTTTTCTAGAAGATAGGTTTAGTTGTTAATTACTTGTATTTGGTTTTGTAATGAATGGAAATTTGCCACCGATGTCCTCGAATCTTGCAAGAGGTTGATCAAGGATAGGTTAGTTGTATATTTGTTTTATTAGGGGTTCAAATCTTGCTATTCGGATCTGATGGGTTGATAGAACTCTATATTAAGTTGTCAATGTAATAATCAGATATGAGATAGGATATGAGATGATTTGAGAGAGTGAGAAGTGACCGTCTAATGTAGTATGTAGTGGTTAATGAAATGGAGAACAAGAATTGCAGTTTCTGTATGAATATTTGTAAATGTTTTATTTTCTTTTCAATAACCAGAAGTATGCATAATTTCTTCATATATATTAATAGAAATACTTAGAGAATTCGTGAAGATGGGGATGTATTCATGCGACTGCAACAAAGAGGAAATTGATCATTCCACCGATCAATTTACCTGTAACAGTATGAGTTAAAAATCTGCGAGTAAGACAAATTGACAGGTGTGGATGGATTCCGCAAGAGAAAGTTGTACGGAAAATAAAGGATCAGCAAAGATAAGGTGAATATTTGTACTTGATCTCATATCAACGTATAAAAAAGAATAAGCCGCGGAGACCAACGGTCGAGGATGAGTTCTGCAATGCGAAGTTGCAAGCTGGTTAAATCCGCAAAAAGTTGAATTGCGGAAGAAAAGTTGCGGGAGGAAAATTGCGGAATCTCATCTTTGTAAATGTGGGAAGGAGGATCCACAATATGATTGCGGAAAGGACCGTTGCGACCGCAAGTTTGCGGAAGTCCATTTTTGAAACTGAGAATTGCAAACCCAAAATTCACGATATTGTGAAAAGAGTGTTGCAGAAGGACAATTGCAAAAAATCAATTGCGCACAGGAGAGTTGCGGAACCAAAGTTGCATACAGGAGAGTTGCATAACCAAAACCACGGAAACAAATTTGTGAAAATATGTACTACGAAAAGAGCCTTGTGGGATTGAGCTTGCGAAAGAATACTTAATCTGTGAAGTTTGTTGATTATGATCAATTTTAGGTTTTCTATCTCTTACCTATCATCAATTTTAGTATCAGAGCATATTAGATCCTATAGAAGGATGATGCTGACATGAGGATGAGCACATGGAGTTTCTGTAGGAGCTAGTCGAGGAAGATAAGCTGCAGAGACAGACACACAAAGGGAATTAAGACAACTCCAAGATAGGATGGAAGCTATGGAGAGAAGAAATTCAGAGAGTATAGATACCAACGATGAAGAAGAATCCTCTGAAGAAGAGCAAGAGGATATTTCCAATGAAGTAAAAGTATTGAAGATGTTGGTGAAAGTTAGTAACAAGCCTAAAGTTGAAGTTCCCATGTCTGAAGGTAATTTGAATGTTGAAAAACTCATGGACTGGATCAATGCTCTAGAAAAGTATTTTGATTTTGAGAAATTGTGGATAAAAAGATGGTGAAATATGCCGCTACAAGACTGAAAGGACATGCATCCATATGGTGGGATGAATTTCAGATCCATAGAGAAAGAAGAGGTAAGTCCAAAATTGAAACTTGGGATAAAATGTTAGATAAAATTAAAAGTCAATTTATGCCTATGGATTATCAGTTGACTCTCATCAGACAATTACAGAATATTAGACAAAAAGGTATGATTGTTAAAGAATACACAAAATAATTATTTAAATTGAGTATTAGAGCTGGATAGACACAAGGGGACATAAAAAGAGTGAACAGATATATAAATGGACTGATATTTGAGATACAAGATGAGATTATCTTATTGAATTTGAAAATTGTTGAAGATGTTTATCATGCAGCCTCGAGGGTAGAAGAGAAGTTACTAAGAAGACAGAACCAAAATAATTGAGGGAGTGGATCATCCATAGGATCTCCAAATAGAGGAGGTAAGTTTCAGACCTCTAAGGATGGGGCAGAAGGATCTAGTAGCCACACACCCCAAAGAGGAGGATTCAGGGGAGGTAGGTTTATGGTAGAGGAAGAGGCAAAAATAGAGAATTGAAATGCTATACATGTGGAGAAATTGGACACATGTCATGGGAGTGCCCAAAGAATAAACCTACAGCTCAGAGGAATGCAAAAATTGTTGAGGCTTGTGAGGAGTCTAATGAGGAAGCATAGAAAGATAATCCTCCTAAGGAACGAGAGTCTCTTATGATGAAAAGAGTTTTGGTAAGGACAGAGAAGAAAGTGCATGAACCAGCCCAAAGGAAGAGTCTGTTTAGGGCTAAGTGAAATTCACAAGGGAAGTGTTGTAAGATGATTTTTTATAGTGGAAGTACACATAATTTGGTATCCACTAACATGGTAGAGAAGTTGGTATTGAAGAGGATGAAACATACCACTCCTTACAAAGTGTCCTAATTGCAGAAAGGAAATCAACTCTTGCTAAATGAGCAGTGAAATGCGCAGTTTCAAATTGGTACTTATAAAGATGTGGTATTATGTGATATAATGTGTATGGATGTATGCCATATACTCTTAGGAAGGCCATGGTAGTATGATAGAAAATTTGTTCATGATGGAAGAAAAAACACTTATTCTCTGGAAAAGGATGGAAGGAGACATACACTGTCACCTTTGCAAGATGAAGAATTCCAAGAAGGTTTAGGATCCAATATTTGTTGATGACTGGGAAATAACTATTGCAAGAAGTCAAGAAAGAAGAAGAACTCCATTTTTCCCTTGTTGGTAAACCAAATGTAATTTTAACTTCTAAAAATTTAGATGCTTTTTCTTCTGAAGTTAAAATTTTGATGGATGATTCTGCTGACATTACTGTGGATGAGTTTCCAAATGATTTACCTCCTGTGAGAAGTATTAGTCATCACATTAACTTGATACCTGGTGCAACTTTACCTAATAAGGTAGCTTACAAAATTACTCCTCAAGAGAATGAAGAGATCAAACAACAGATACAAGAGTTATTAGATGTCGTATGTGCACTGACTCCCGAGAAACCAATAAGATCACTATCAGGTACATATTTTCCTTACACAGTATTGATGATTTGATGGATTATCTGAGTGGTTCAAAGTATTTTTCAAAGATAGATTTTCAAAGTGGTTATCATCAAATAAGGATAAGAGAGTGGGGTGAATGGAAGACTGCATCCGAGACTAACAATGGAATGTATGAGTGGTTAGTAATTCCATTTGGGATTACTAATGGAAGGACATAATATGGTTCTAAGGGTCTTCTCCGGCCTTTCCCTCAAACTTAGGGATGCCCGAAGGGATTTTGGTAGGCATGGGAGGCCACAACGGGTCATGATCGATGGGATTATGAGTTAACCACACTAAATCGGGTAGGTTAAGACTAGCCATGAATGGAAGACTAGGACCTGAACTAGTTCTAGGAGGGCCAACAATGGTGATGGGGCCAGTGGGCATGTAGGTACTGTGGGAAAATAGGGGTTGGTAGGGTTGGTCTCCAATAGTAGGAGTAGTCAATGGAAAGATGTGAATAGTTAGAATAGTGGTATAAGGGCCAATGCCCCCATGCAAGAATGTAGGAATGGTGTGAACCATGGTGGCTAGAGTGGGGCCACCACTAGTGGGTAGAGAACCAACAATAGTGTGTGCGGTGGTGAGGGGCCCACTAGGACTAGGGCCTATAGGAATAATAGAAGTGATATCCAGTGTGACCGATGGATTGTTCACAACTACACTACCAACAATCCCCCCTGGAAAGTGTTGGGAGGTGCACTAGCCATGGGGCTAGATGGGTCAGTGAACAAGGTACGCTCAGATTGATAGGAATCTAAATCTGACTTAGATGTAGTGTATGGATCTGAAGGTGGTGAACGATGTCAAATATGGATTCGATGATGATGATTCAAGGAACCAAACTGGGGGGTATTCCCCCTAAGTCTATGGGAATAGCATGGTGGAAAAATTATGGTGTGGTGGTGTGTTATATGATGAATGAAGGCTCAAGGGTGTCAAACAAAATCTCAAAAACATAACTGCAGTCGAGTGTGCAGAAGGAGAGATGATAAATGGTAGCACACATGCCAAAAAGAAAACTCTAAAACCGAATTGTAATGGTGTGTCACAGCAGGAAAGTTGACAACAAAGCGACCAAGAAGCCAACAAGAAACACTACCTATGAATAAAATGATGCACTAACCTATGGGGTATAAGTGCAAGAAATCTCCTAGATACAATATGGAATCCACTCACAAATCGTATCCTTTGTTAGGTGGTGAAATCCATAACCGAACAATATGAAATGGAAGAACCATAGGCTAAGAGAATCCCACTACCGATATGGACCTCAGGTAAAAGATCCCTAAGAGACTTGAAACTAGGCTACATCGTTCATGACACGTTCAGGATGGCTTCCTGGAACTTCATCCCTTTGGTTCTCGACAACCGATATGGTACTTAACATGCATGAGGAGGACTATGAAGGGTTAGCCTTCGGTAAAGAATGGAGTGCGGTATTCCACCTTGACTTTCAGAACTCTTTTGTTGTGGCCTACCCCTGCAGAGTGGAAGTCCCCCTGATAAATTGGTTGTAACCGTGTCAACAAATACTAGAGGATTTTGGTTCCCTAGAAGACACCAAGTATGTCTCGGATGTAAGTGACAAAGGGGTGTTATTTGGATTCCTATCCCCAGTGTCCTAACTTAACTACAATATTGTTTTGGTCCTCAGATGAGGTTACAATGTTGGTTGAGTTAATATAAATTTTAGGATCATCTTGGGGCCATGAACCAATTGTTTATTTTAAGGTGTGAGATGTGTGCACAAGTGAAGTGTGATCTCTAAAACCTAGCGCTCTCTTCCCGAGATGTAAATGCTAAAAAATAAATAACAGTACTGAAAGGAAATGTTTTTCAACACATAACAACTAATTCTTCCAGATAAAAGAACATATACAAGTAAACAAGCACACAAGGAAATTCATAGGGTGTAGGAAACACATTGGGGGTATCAACTATGAAGCTCGACTAAGATAGGCTTACATGCAAGCAAAAAAGGAATGAAAAACACACCAAGGGGATGTAGGAAATCAGATATGGAAGGACACTTCCAGGAAAGGGGGAGATCACAAATAGGGGGTCTGGGAAGCGTCTAAGACACCTCAAACAATTGGGAAATATGCAGGTTGCATAGAATTGTAAAACAATCGCGACCGAGATAGAAAAACACAGGTCACACTTAACAGGGGTTTTCGCACAACAAATTGCATAAAAAAGGGCCACAAAAGAAACCGGGGTCACTCTGGAAGCCTAAACAAGCACGATCTAGAATTTGGGTTTAGGTTGCACTTATCAGGGAAAAATGCACAACCTAGGTTGCTGTTACCGAGAAGAAAGGTGCGACCCGGGTCACAACTTTCTATCGAATAGGTGCAATCCGGTCGTAACTAATTTTTTTTAATGAAAAAACGTTGGTTAGGGCCGGGGGAGTAGGCACTAGGAATGTACTGGTTCGGATCGACCGAAAGGGATTCCTATCTGTGACGACTGAGGGTACCCAAGTAAAAGAAACCAGTAAAAAAAACTTGCAAAAATAGAGATCCAAGGGGATCGAGCCAATAGAGTCGCCAAAACTGTAGTGGATATAAATGCAAAACTAACTACCTTAGATCAATCGTATCTAAGGGTAGAGTTCATGGTGCAAGGGAAGTGCTCAACCTTAACTATCAAACAAGAAACAACAAATATTTTTTATATTTTATGATTTTCTTCTAACTGGTAAAACATAAATGCACAACGTAGCTTTTATAATATGGGACACTGCAGTTGTTTAAGGATGTGTTCCGACGGATCCCACAATTTGGTTCTCTAATATTCTCCAACAAGGGTTGTCATCGAGAAAAAAATCAAGGGTTGCATGGAGTAAAATCAACATACAACATGGGATTGTATGGAAAAAGATGTAGGAATGTAAGGTTCTAGAACTGTGTAAATGGAAAGTGAAAAAGTTCAAGAATGTAAAGTTGTTGTGGGGAGACCTTCACAATGCATTTATAGGATGATCCAGGATTTTCTTTCCCGTGGTATTGGCCCATGGTTTTTCATAATGTATGGTATTTTTCCATGGCTTTTGACCCATTTTCATTTTATGGTTTTTTGGTCCTATTTGGGAGAATCAGGGTTATGTTGCAATAAATGCCCATCTTCCCTGTATTTATGAGGGAAGGAATAATGATGTTTTTGACCAATTCAGGTGGAATTTAATTATGAAGGTCAAAATGGAGGGACTAATGGTGGGATTATGATGTATAATTATGGTTTGGACCATAGAGAGCTATGTGGACAATTTTTGGTGTTAACAGTTCTCGAGTCTTAAGGGAACACAGGACCTCGATATTCATAGCTCTTGATTTCTTCACTTTGGTGGGTTATTTTATTCGCTCACTATTGCGTAGGCTTCTCTCACGAGGGAGGCTATGCTCAATGATGTGTACCTCACACACATGCATTTGTTCCTGCACAACTATGATTTTTTTCACTACTTAGGACCAGTGGGAAATGTTAGCTTGAGTGTCAACCTGAGCGTCGAACTCGTTGAAAATATCTAGGTATAATGGTGAATCAACTTTTCATTAATTAAGCAGTTGAATAATGTGATTTTACTTTTATAGGTGGTGGCACTCTCTAATTAATGGATCCTTCTTTCCAATACACATGCAACAATCATAAAACAACAATGGTGGTCTCCCTTTATAGTTATCCACTAGGTCAGGCTTGACCTTTGAGACCTCCAACCTAAGCTTTGATATCACTTATTGAGAAACTAAGCGTAGAGAACAATTAATAATTGAACAACAAACAAGACACATAATTGCAATCACACTAGAAACTCAGACTTTGTGTGGTAAAACCTTGATTAGGTGTCAAGGACACATCCACGATGCAAGGAATTGACAATCTTAATGTTAAAAACTTGGAGATTACAAATGACATAGCAATACGATCACATTTGCCTCTATGGGATACATATATATTAGAGCTTCAATAATTACATAAACCAACCACTTAATTGTGTGAACAAACCATATTCCTTTTTCGGTTAATTATTTGTCACATAATGAACTAATGTATTAATGACCATAACTGTGGTATCCTCTCTTTGACAAATCATTGTTACATTGTTCAACAATAATTAGTTGCATAAACAACCAAATGGTAACAACCGTAGCCTATCTTTGGATAATTGGTTGTCACCTTTCCTTACCAAAACTCTAGACATTTAATGATTTTCAAATTGTAAGTAACAAAAACAATAACATAAATTCAAAGTTCATTAATTCCGATCCGTAATATATTGACAAGTCCTACTGTTTATCTTCACACTCAACTACCCATTAAAAGAGTGATAGATGTTAAGAAACTTCATAGCGACCAAATTGATGAAGTTGGAGCTCATTGACAAGTCCTACTATTTTTCTTCACACTTAACTACCCATTAAAAGAGTGATAGATGTTAAGAAACTTCATGGCCACCAAATTGATGAAGTTGGAGCTCATTTATAGTTGTATGAACAAGAGGTTTAAGGTCTGCATACTCTTCTTCAGAATAACCTAGTGTTCATAGTGCTATTTGTGATGATCTATATTGTGACTTTTTGTTTGAGAGTGTTATTTGTGATGATCTCTATTGTGACTTTTTGTTTGAGACGTTGATAGGTAATGTTGCAATGCATTGATGTTTATAATCACAATGTTTTTTTATCTTAAGATGGGTGGGGTTTGGCCTCTTGTGATGCTTGAGTGATCTCGAGTGATCATGAGGATAGCTCTAAAATTCCATCCATTTCCATCATAATCAATGGTTCTCACTATTGTGGGTTTAAGACCATATTGAAGTCTCCCATCACTATTTTAAAGCTTTATACACCTCAATTAAGATTCTTCATTATCAAGTTGACTTTTACGATATTTTCATAAAAGTGTGATCTTTTCATGAACTTTAATGAATCAACATAATCTCTAGATGTGAGGTTTTGAATTTTTATGCAAAAGTTTTAAGTAATCAAACATATTCACAATGATTATAAAAATTCATTTTTTAATAATCCAAAAAATTAATTTAATTAATTGTTATCAATGTTGTTGAATATTTAGCTTAACAACTAAACAAAGTTTTCCTATAAAAATAATAAAATAAAATAAAGCACCCCTAATATCATAACAGATATTATAACCTTGAATTACACCTTTGATTTGAAAAGACAGTCTTCTTAAAAAATATGTATTACCCTAGTGTACGAAATGTACATATGGGAGAGGAAGGTGGGACCCGCATGTATCAAAGGACACTCAACTAAATGAGAGGCAAATGGCCGTTGAGTTGTGAGCCACTATGCAATCCATTTGAGTGGTGACAAATGGATTTCAAATATATATTACAAACTTGAGTTTTGAATGAGTTTGATATTTTGTCCTTTTAAAGGTCGCGCCCTTATCGTTTAGGGTACAGTTCTCACCTTCGTACATTTTGGACCTACCCCTTAACACAAACTTTATAGATGCCAGCTCTAGCTAAGGACACCTTTGCCACAGGGGGATATTTTTGTATGACACTCTTTGGTGTAACAAATTGGAGATTCTTCGTATTCATGTCAAGGTGTGAGATATTTTCCTTAATAGGGACATGGCCAATCATGATGTTGCAACCCCACAATGGTGGAATCTTCTAGAATTTTGTTAAGAAACCTAATTAGAGAATGTACCCCACTCGTGGAATATGGAATCTTCTCGAATTTGATAGAGAAATCCCCTCATTGGGTCTATGTGCCAAAATGGCTATAGTTCACCCACTTGTATGCCACACACTAAAAGAAGATTGAGTGGGGCTATGATGTCCCTCCTCCTTAGAATCTTTTGTCAATTTTCTCTAGGAAACCTAGGCTCCTCAACGTGAGGCAAAAATCCCAATATGCAATCCAACTCGTAATGTGTCTCTTATGTTGAGTGTAAAGTGTTGTACAGTGAGATGCTTGGCCCATGCATAATAATTGGGATTTTAACATGGTTGTAATGGGATTGTTAATCACATTCATCATTCAAGTATATTGCAAAAAAATCATAATTTTATTTTATGATATATTTATTTTCATAAAAATGATTCATTTTGGTAATTATTTTATAAAACTTTTAAAATTTGATTTTGATTTTTAATTAAAATTTCATGGACTTTGGTTCCTAATTACTTATAATGAAAAGGGGAAAATTCAAAACTACAAGTTGTTTCTATAAAGAAATGACCTAACAAGTTGAAAGTGAAAATGTCTTTCAAAATGCTCATAATGAATGTATTCACATTTTTGTTATTGCTCATAGTGTATGTATTCACATTTTTGTTGTGTCTCATATGTTGAGAGTAAATTGTTGTATACTGAGATGCTTGGGCCCATGCATAATAATTGGGATTTTAACATGGTTGTAATGGGATTGTTAATCATATCTATTATTTAAGTATTATGAAAAAAATCATAATTTTATTTTATGATATATTTATTTTCGTAAGAATGATTAATTATTATTTTTATAAAACCTTTAAAATCTCTCTTCAAAATTTTATGGACTTTGATTCTTAATTTTACTTATAATGAAAGGGAAAATTCTAAAACTACAAGTTGTTTGTGTAAAAAAATGACTTAACAAGTCGGAAGTGAAAATGTCTTTTAAACTGCTCACAATGTATGTATTCACATTTTTGTTATTGCTCACAATGTATGTATTCACGTTTTTGTTATTGCTCACAATGTATGTATTCACATTTTTCTTATTACTAGCCATTAGTTCTTAATAGAATTTCTCTAAAAACATATTTTTCATATTTAGCTTTCTCACATACATAAATGGAGGAAATCCATGATGAAATTCTTCCTATCACAAGCACATTCATAATATGCAATTGGTGAGAACTAAATGTAATTGGATACCTCTCGGTGCTTGGTAGATCTGGTTTTAAGATGGAGATATGTTGGTAAACATGTCAGAAGAGTCTCCTCCATATTTGACATGCTTCAAGATGTTTGTATACTAAATTTCTAGTTCGCAAATCCATATACATACATACATACATACATATTGGGGGGGGCTTAAGGGTTAAGGGAATGGTTCAGGAGAAAACAATGCGAGGCGCAGTAAGGAGCAATTAAAGCAAAGGATTCGTCTTGAATGTCTTAATGTTTTTAAGAGATTTTTTAATGATTTAAAGTCTTGAAGCAAGCGATCATAATGATAATTGATGAGGTAGACTATGACACAACTTCTTTGGAAGGGAAAAGTCACATTTTCTCACAAATGGAAACACCAAAACAATCAGAGTCGGACGCTCACACGTCGGTAAAAACCAGGCCCGTCCTTTCAAGGAAAGAAACATGAGAAGACATGATATCAACCAAACCCGATGAAAGTAAGAAACAATCGGGAGCTAAAGCGAAAAAACAAGCCACAACATTAATAGTAGGAAGGGATATTTCATTAGCAGAAGTACCTGAATATTTGTTGTCTGCACTGGTTGGAATATTCTATGGGAAAACAGTTGGTGAGAGTGCTCTTCGAAGGTCGATGGAAGAACAATGGAGGGCTCATTTGCGGTAGCTTTCAATGTTCCATATTTTGTCTAGAGGATGGATCTTGTTCCGAATAAAAACAGAGGTAGAGCGACAGACATTACTGGAGAACAATTGGCAATGGGGGCCATCAGGATTAATTCTCAAGAAATGGAGTATATATTTTGATGCTAACAGGGAGCCACAGAATGTACAGAGAGTATGGGCCATTTTACCAGGATTACCAATGATGTTCTGGCAAAAAGAGATAATGGAGGCAATAGGAAGAAAAATTGGAAAATATATAGCTTTGGAGGAAGGCTGGGAGCAAAAGGTGGATAGAAGGAGAGCCAGAATTCTGATCAAAGTTGACCTCCGTGACGGACTGTATGAAGAAATTCACCTGGAGCTTCACGGGAGCCTGTGGCGGTAGAGGCTTGACTATTGGAAAATTCCATCCACTGCTTCTCCTGCAGACAGGTTGGGCACTTAGCAAAGGGCTGCATAACCTCAGAACAAAGGTCTCAGCAACACAAAAACAAGGATAACACAGAACAAAAAAAGAAGCGAAACCTAGTCAAAAGTCGGTGCATAGGAACATACTATGACAGAAGAAAGCTTACATGCGACCCCTGGTAAGACAACTCTCAGCTCTGAACTTATTTCTCCTGTTAATACAACGACCTTAGGGTGCATTGAACATTCTCCTACGAAGATCCTGTCGCAGACGAAAAGAATTGAGATGTCGACGGAAGACAGTCCTTTTGAGCTCTCAAGAAGGATAGTTCACCTAGGGAACCTTACACTTGCCCTGAATCCAACCTTAGTTAGCCACAAACAATATCCATCTGAGACAAATGTCATGCAAGACAAAAGAGAGGTGGTGACTCCTATTATGGGAATCACGTTGAGCCCAAAGCTGGATAAAACATTTGTCATGCATGCGGGCTGTAAGGAGAGGAATCTGAATAGTAAAGACACTTGTAAAAAGGTGGTGTCCCCTAAAGAGCCACCTTTGTGGATTAAGCACAAAATCTACAATACTCGATCAAAGGTGGAGGCTGACAGAGACCAAGTGTCATATGGAGGTATAACATTAGATAAGGTGGCCAAGGTTACCTTGGGAATGAGGTCTCATATTGAAAAAGTGAAATCTCAAGCTGAGGTGGATGTGAAGAATGGAAAACAGGAAACGATTGGTAGGGCCCTCAGAGTAGGTCAGGTCCAGGCCAAGGTCCCATGATTCTAGTCCTCTCCTTCAATGTGAGGGGGTTGGGGAGCTCCCTCAAGTTAAAAGCTCTCAAAAGAATGGTCGATAGTCTAAAACCTACAATCATTTTCATTCAGGAAACAATGGCGGAGGGAGAAAAAGCTAAGGAAGTGCTAGAGCCCTGGCTGAAAGGCTGGAGTTTTGGATACATCAGTTCAGAAGGTCACTCCGGGGGACTGATAACAGCTTGGAATCAAGATTTTTAGGAAGTGCAAGAGTAGAAACATAGCACAATGTCTAAAACTATTCTCAAAGAGAAAGCCTTGTGGATTTCCTTTGCAATGTATAATGTTTACGGACCATATCAAGACAGAAAGGGGTTTGGGGAAGCATTCTTCTCCTCTGGGCTACTGGAGTCAAGGAACGTGATTCTAGGAGGGGATCTGAACTTAACCCTATCCGAAAAGGAAAATTGGGGAACAATAGCACATCGTGATAGTCTGAGCTCATTCTTCGCTGCACTCTTTGAATCCAGGGAGCTGGTTGACATCCAACCATTGAAGCCAACAACGACATGGAGAAACAACAGAAGCGAGGATTAGACCATCTCTAAGAGGTTAGATAGATTTTTTCTCACTGGAAATTTACTTTCTGGGTCTTTAATAATTAGAACTTGGGTTGAAGTAGGCGGTCTGCCAGACCATCTCCCAATCCTACTTCAAATCCAAAACCCAAAAACCAAACAGGCGGCCCCCTAAAAATTCAACCCAGCCTGGTTATTGGAAGAAGACTACCAGAAGTTAATAGGAGAAACTTGGAAGCCCCTGGAGACAAACCCTAATATCTCCTTCATGAAGCAACTGTCGAAAAATTTGCAAAAGGTTAAGAAGGTTTCAAAACCTTGGGCTAGGGTTTACTCTGCCAATCAATAGAAAGAACTCAAAGAAGTTGAAAGCTCTTTAAAAAGGATCTATGAACAAAATAACTTGGGTATTTTCACAGAGGAAAAATTAAAGGAGGTCAAGGAAAAGGAGTTAAAAAGAGAGGAACTATTGGTTAAAGAGGAGAAGCTTCTAAGGCTAAAAAGCATAGCAATTTGGATAAAAGAAGGAGATAACAATACCAAATTCTTTCATAATTTCACCAACAAAAGAAGGAATCAAAACACGATTTCGACAATAAAAGACATGAATGGCGTGATGGTCAGCTCCTTTAAAGAAAAAGCTGAGGCTGGGGAAGGGTTTTTTAAAAACCTATTCAAGGAACCGATAGGATGCAACATTCAGGAAATCCTGGAGGTAATCAATCTGTGTCCCAGAATGATAAATGGAGAAATGAACAACATGTTGAAGGCTAAAGTTAAAGAGGAGGAATTGGAGAAAGTTGTGTACTGTTGTCAGAAAGGAAAAATCCCAGGTCCGGATGGGATTACCATTGAATTTTTCTAGTGGTTCTATGACCTAGTAAAAAAGGATCTGCTGAAAGAAGTGCAAGAGTCCCAAAGGGCTAGAAAAGTATTAGGAGCCCTGAACTCCACCTTCCTAGCTCTCATCCCCAAGAAACAAAATCCTTCCTCCTTTGAAGAGTTTAGGCCTATCTCATGCTGCAATGTGGTTTACAAATTAATAGCTAAAACTATAGCCCAGAGACTGAAGCCAATCCTTAGCAATATCATAACCAAGGAGCAGTCCGGCTTCCTGTTCAACAGGAAAATTCATGATGCAATGTCCCTTGCACAGGAAGCGATCCACACCATCAATTTGTCTAAAAATTCAACCTTTTCCCTAAATCTGGATCTCTCTAAAGCCTACGATAGGGTGACTTGGAATTTCTTAAGACTGGTGATGATTCAAATAGGATTGGATTTGGAAATAGTCAATTGGATAATGGGATGTGTTCAATCAACATCCTTTGCAGTTTTGATCAATGGTTCTCCCTCTAATTTCTTCAGGGCTTCAAGAGGCCTCAGACAAGGGTGCCCCCTCTCCCCTTTTCTCTTTCTACTAATAGTGGATTCCCTAAGAAGAATAATTAATCATGCAAAAGGGGAAGGCTCCTTTAAAGGAGTAAGGATTACTAGCTTAGTAGAATTATCGCACATCCTGTTTATAGACGATGTGGTAATGATGAGAGAGGGCACTTGGGATAACCTAAAGGAAGAAGAGAAGATTCTGGATTTATCCAAGAAAGCTACAGGCATGCACATCAATGTGGAAAAATCTATTCTCTCAAAGAATGGCTTCCTAGAGGATATTAAAGAGAGGATTAGGGCTGAATCCCCTTACATTTTAAAACCTATGGACGAAGGCTTCAAGTATATAGGGTTTTTACTCAAGCCCAATGTGTACTCTTTCAAATACTGGATGTGGTTGTATAAAAAAAATTGAGGGTAGAATTAGGTGCTAGACTTACAGATTCTTATCCAGAGGTGGAAGTCTGGTATTACTCAAAGTTGTCCTACATAGCATTTCTGTTTATTGTGCCACTATCGCTTACATCCCAAATGGCATCTTGCAAAAACTTAGAAAAAAATTGTTCTCCTTTCTATGGTCAGCCAAGAGACATTCAGAAGGAATCCCCCTAACTAAATGGCAATTGCTTTCCAGCCCTAAATAATTAGCGGGATGGGGGATTAAGAATCCTTTTCTTTTCTTCCAATCTTTGGCTACCAAAACTTTATGGCACCTAATAAAGAACCCATAATCTCTCTGGGGTAATATATTATCATCCAAATATTGTCCAAATGGGTCCATTCAATAACGGATAAGGAAAAGAGACAAAACCTTCAAAAACAGGTCTATAGGTTGGAAAGCATTGGTATTAGCCTTCCCCCAAGTAGGGAACTAGCTGGCCTGGTTGGTTGGGAATGGAAGAGAAGTCAGGATTGGAGAAGATCCATGGTTAGGAGTAGGAGAAAGGTTTAAACTTTCAGAAGGCCTAGTCTCAAAATTAAGAAGTTCAGGGATATTCACCTTAAACCAAGCTCAATGTCATTACAAAGGGAAACTCTTTGGAAAAAATAAGAATAATTAGGCCTAGAGGAAGGTCTTAGGGAGGAATGGGAGGAATATGTCTCACTACTCAAATCCAATTTTATTCATCTAGAAGAACAGAAGAAAGACAAGCTTGTCTGGACAAAAAGCCCAATCAATGGAGACTTCATGGCTAAACTTGGCTACAAAACCTGGGCATGGGAAAAACATCAGGGGGAGAAGGAGACTTGGTGGAAGAAACTATGGAAATTTGAAGGCCCCTTAAAGGCCAAACAAACCTTATGGCTGACTCTTACTAACAAGATTCTAACTTGGGATAACCTACAAAAAGGAGGTTGGAATGGCCCAAATCGATGTGCTCTCTGTTATTCAAATGAGGAAAATTTTTCTCACTTGTTCAACTTATGTTCTTATGCAGAAACCATGTGGAATACATCTTGTAGAGAATTAAAATTTCAAGGAGCAATTGGGAATTCTCTGTAACACAAAGTAAAAGCTTGGTGGACAGAAAAATCGGTATGTCTCTATAGTGCTTACCCATCCCTTTTCACTTTGTTGGGCTATAGGGCAGACCCGGGATTTATACCATTAACTTTGCACCAACAAAAGACCCACAGTGTTGGTCCTTTCGGCAACAATCTGCGAACAGATTGCAGTCTCACCTGAAACAGCTATGGGATGCCGCATAATCAGGTTTCTGCAAGCAGAAGAGGGATATTACTGTACCTTAGCCTTTAACAACTTATATTCATATACACAGAGATTCAACATTCACATATATAAATTCGCAGCTAAATAAACAGACGGTGACTTGCATAACCCTTTACTGGGAATTCACAGCAAAGTTATTTAGTTAGTAGTGATCTTATTTATCAGATATATATTTATCAATGCATGAAATATCATAACAGAAACAACACAAAGAACCACAACACCAGATATAACGTGGTTCACCCCCAGTGTAGGGGTTACATCCACAGAACTGTGTTTTATTCAACTCTTTACTAAAATCACAGTTCTGATCTGCACACTCAGCTGCAGATCCTCTCAAGTCCTTAAATCCGTGCACATAGTTGCAGGCCTCTGTGCACACAACTGCAGATTTCCTTAATCACCCAAAACCCTCTGCGCACACAGCTGCAGAGGTCGTCCACGCACATAGTTGGGACTTAACCTTCTCTTACAAAATAGCCTTAGCTTCGCATCAATTCATCTTACATCAAAAAGCCTAACCTCACTTCTTTACAAGAGTGCTTATTTATAGTGCACTTATTACAAAACCATGGGCACCCCGAACCCTAAACCCTGGATTTAAACCATGGGTTTATTACAAAAGAAGGTTTTTACTCAACCCCGACACCCCTAAGACTATTTTGAGTCATACCTCCGCTTACAAACTCCTGTAACTCCATGGAGTTACGCATCTTAAGGATCGTTAGGGTGCGCGCCCCAACAGGCCCCTAAGACTCACCAGTGGCCCATCCCGGAACACTCGACTGCTTTTCTGGTGGTAGAATCTTGTTGGCAAAACATAGTGCGCTGGTTGCTGAAGTCATACATACGGTCGTTGGCTACTTGTTTCTTTCCTTCGTAATATGCTGGTTAAGGCCTTCTGGATCTATTAGCGACCCCATCCTTCGATCTGCTTGCCAAACATTTGACCACACAACTTAGGGTCCCCAGAATTGTGTGTCAAGGTGCATAAGACAAAAAACTGCTGTGGTTCTGCCAAACCAGGAGGATACATCTTGGGATGTTTTAGAGTTTTTTTGTGAAGACCGGTGCTGTTCTTTGTGCGAATTAGAACGCACTTCTGCCTTTCTTCCGACCCCTTAGAGTGAACTTCTACCTTTCTTCTTGCTTTGGTCGAGCATGGCTGCCCAGGTGGATTAATCAGAAGGTTCAGCAGACCTCTCTCCCTGACCACTCGTAATAACTTCTGGACTTCACAGTCATTCGACATAGTGCTAACTGAAGAAACTCAAAGACATGCACAATGCAGGAGTCGCAGGCCGGTGTGGCTTCTTATAGAATCCCACAATAGAATCTATCATAATGGTGCATTAATGATGCTGAGTCTGATCCAGTGGCAGAAATCCTGTCCACACGACGCCAGATTTTCCCAAGATCTCATTATTGCAGGCAGTGAGGGCAGTTCGCGTGCCGGCGCCGCCAAGTCTAGTTTGTCCCATCCGTCACATTTTAAGCTATGACACACCTTTAATCTCCGACATAACTACTAACTTCAGCTTCGCCTTGACAAGAACCTTCGACACAATATGCACCCTGAACCCATCCTGACCTATACGGCAACCAAACTTTAACCTTCCGACTTTGACAATCTTCAACACTTCGTAGCGTTGAGAACAACTTCATTATGGTCTAGTACCCAATTTCAACTATTCTTGGTACTTAGACTGTCCTTCATGCTATTACTCCTGATCAAGGGATCCCGGTTTGTCCCTGTACTTCTTTAACCTACTTCCATTCACCATAGAAGGTAGAATTTCTCCATTTAATTTAGCTAACTGGACTGCGCCACCATCAGTAACTTTCTGCACTATATATGGTCCTTTCCAATGTGTCTTGAACTTACCTGGGAATTTCATGAATTTGCTGTCATATAGGAGCACAAGATCACCCTGCTGGAACTGCTTCTTCTTGATGTGTCTATCATGCCATGCTTTTTCTCTAGCTTTCTGAAGTTGCTGCTGGAACCCTGCAATGAATCTGTCCTCTTCAAGTTCTAGTATCTTTACCAGCCTTTCTTTCATCATATCTGGGTCATCCATCTCTATAAAAGCAGATATCCTGAGGCTAGGTACAATGTACTCCATGGGCATGACTGCTTCTTGTCCATAAACCAGCCTAAAAGGTGTATGGCCTGTCAACTTCTTACAGGTGGTTCTATAAGCCCATAGTACTGCGGGGATTCTAAGGTCCCAATCATTTCTGTTAGCATTGCAAACCTTCGTCAGAGCGTGTTCAAAGATCTTGTTAAAAGCTTCAACAGTTCCATTTGCTTGAGGATGATAGGCAGTACTCTTCTGATGATATACTTGAAATTCTTTATTCAATACTTCAATAGTCTTATTTAAGAAATGTGATCCTTGATCACTCATAAGAATTCTAGGACACCCAAATCTTGACAAGATGTTATCGAAGATAAACTTCGCGGCTGTAGCAGCACTACAGGTCTTGACTGGTTGAGCTTCGGCCCAACGAGTAAGGTAGTCAGTTGCTGTAATAATGTATCTTGCTCCAGATTTCTTTGCAGTGGGATTGATAGGTCCAACAAAATCAATGGCCCATTTATCAAAGGGTTGTAAAGTTACCTGCGGAACTAGAGGCATCTCATCCCTCCTGGATGGTTTGCCTGTCCTCTGACAAATGTCGCAGCTGTGGAAATATTCTCTTGCATCCTTATGAATTGTGAGCCACCACAAACCGGCTGTCAGAATATTTTGTGCTGTAGCTTTTCCTGCATAATGACCTCCTGCTGCCCTAGAATGTGCCTCAGCCAAAATTAACGGCTTTTCATGCTCTAGGACACATCTGCGTAGTATTTCATCTATAAAGGGAGTGGGGAAAGGATCATGCAAACAAGCATCATTCAGCTTCCTCAGATCGACACAGATTCTGATTTCTCCCTTAGTCTTCTTTTCTTGCACCACCATAGGACTGACCCACTCAGATTCTTCAACAGGCTCAATGATTCCTGCAGCAAGCATCTTATCCAGCTCCATTCAGAATTTTTCCTTATACTTAGGGTTCAACCTATAAGGGCTCTGTTTCACAGGCTTCGCATCAGGTTTCAACGAGATCTTTATCACTCCGATATCCCCAAGGATACCTTTCATCTCTGAGAAATTCGTTGGAAATAGATCCTGATATTCATGGAGAAGTTGGGTCACCTTCCTTACCATTTCGTCATCCCAATAATCTCCAATGGTAGCATACTTAGGGCTGTCTTCTGACCCAATGGTGATGGTCCACGTCTTCAGGGGTTGAGTCACTTCAAGTGCCTCTACTGCTAGTCCATGCACTTCGCAGTGTCCTTCTGATTTAGGAATATTAATGTTGCGCGGATTGTCATCCTCGTCAATTGCGAGGTTATAACATTCCACTGCATTAGCTTCCTGTACCTTCCAATCAGGTTGATATTCTGCGATTTCTTGATCATCAAATACTTTAGTATGAACCAATCTAACAGCTGCGTCCAAAGCAGGAGAAACCTCATTAATAGAGAATGTCAGCATAAAACTATCAACAAGACAATTCCAACTTACAGTACCTTGGTGAAGCTCGACCTCCAGATACCAATTCTTTGTTATGGGTTCCAGGGTATGCACAAACCTATGTACCCATTCTTCATGAGGTACATGCTTCCATGCCTCGTAGCATTGCTCCAAATGTCCCTGAGGATTAGTCTTACCATTAAACCTGCTTCGGACCACCTGAGGTTGGTCCCTAAATCTTAGGTAAAGGGACTTCTGGCATGCTTCCCAACTATGAATGTACTTCTTGTGACCATTCCACCATCTGGTTGCTGTGGCTCTGAATGCTGAATCCAGAGTCTCCATTTTCTGTGAGTCTGGTACCTATTCTGAGAATTGCACAATAAACTGTTCTGGGTCTGTCGAACCATCAAAAACAGGTAAGGTTCATGTCTATGAGCCAAGCCATCTGAGAGACTGGGTAATTCTGGCACATCTATGTCCATGCAGCTCATAAATTCTGTTCTGCCAGTTTTCTAACCCATCATCTGAATCCGTCATACAGGAGCTGTTGCACTGCCAATCCATGATACCTTTAGCAGTAGGATCAACATAATATTGCTCCTTAGCTGTGATATTGTAGATGTGATCCAAAACATCCTGGTCTTCATCTTTTACTGGCTTTGTGTATCTCTCTCCTTGTGAGGGGTCCAGTGGGACTATGACTCGCAAATATTTCCCTTTGAAAGTCATCCGTCTCTTCTTAAGGTTAATGAATGCCACATTTGCCATTGCCCATTCAATTCCTAGCAAGGATAGATAGGGGTTTTACGTCGTCAATGATCTCAATAACTTCGAAGTCTGCTATAGTACAGACACCATCAATATCTACTGGGACATTAGGGAATTGTCCTAGGGGCACAATCTTCTGCTGATTGGCTAATCTCAACTGTATAGGGGACCAATCAAGGGTAGGTTTTCCCATTTGTTCCCAAGTTTTCTTACTTAAGACATTTACCTCTGATCCTAGGTCCAAGATAACATCAACCATATCATACTCTCCTATCTGAGCATTCAATCTCATTTCCCTGCCAGTTCTTCTGACTCTATTAACAGCTTTTGGCTTACCAGTACTTTGCTGAGGTTCGCAGGAAGCAATAACTTTCTGCAGCTCACTTAAAGCATTCTGATTTCTTAGGAGCTTCAGAAAACTCTATAAAAAGGACGACAGTGTACTTACTTTGTCCGTCGTAGCTTCTTGCGGCTGCAACTGCTACTGATGTTGTTGCGCAGGTGCTAGTGATGTGCTAGGATCAGCAAAATCTTTCTTGGCTTCCATGAATGTCTCTTTTTCTCTTTCGATATCAAATGATGGGACTTTCGCTGGGGCCTTACGAACCCAAGCCTCGTCAGGCTGTTGCTCCTTATTCTGTACTTCCGTCGTAGCTCCACTCCAGGTAACAACATTGATGGCTGGGGCAGGTCTTTGCTCGACGAAAATCATCTGAAGATTCTAAGTAGGGGCATTGGTTCTTTCCTGGATCTTGGCTAGCAATTGCGGGCACTGCTCGATCACATGATCTACGGCTCAGCAATACCGACATGTCGTAGTGGGGTTCCGACAATCTCTCGCTAGATGCCCGACCTGGTTACAGTTATAACACACAACCTGGCCTCTTCCTCTTCCGACCATACTACCTCAACCATGACCTCCAAAAGCACCTCTACCTGATGCACCACCGCGGTAACCATAGCCATCATTGCTCTGTCCCTCATTTTGTACCCGATAAGCATCGTAAGTCCGTTCTCTCATGAGGTCAAAGCTGCGACCCTCATCTTCATTGTGTCCTACCGATTTACAGAACTTGCAATAAGGGTTCTTAGGGACTTGCACATACCTCTGCAGAAGATAGCAGTCTTTAGGTCGATGCTGGCTAGTTGTCCGACAGATCTCACAATATAGAACAATAGGGTTGAATGGGTTTGACGCACCAGTATTTAGGTAGTTTCTTACCACAGGACACTGTTCCTTGTCATGACCTTCTGTCCGACATTGTGTACACCAAACCTCTTCGCGACCATTTTTTCCTTTCTTCATATCACGAAGCTCCAGAGCCATCGCTGCCAACTGCGCCTGGATTTGAGTAATACCAGAATTATCTTCGACAGGAGCGGTTTCAAGTTTCATCGCGATTTCCAAAGCCTCTTGCTGGTCAGCAACCTTCTGCTGCATGAGTGGAGTTCTGATATGCGGTAGCAACGCTGCAATGAACCATTCTTTGTGCTACGCAGGACCAATGGGGAAACTGACTTGGTCTAGCAGAACTTTGAATCTTTGATCAAAATCCCACACTGATTCACCGCGCCTCTGCTGAATCTCTTTCAATTCAGTGATACACTACGAATCTGCTTTTGGCTTCTTAAATTTCTTTATCATTGCTGCTTTTATATCAGCCAATGCATGGTTCTGAGTGCTGGAAAACTTCATGAACTTGGTCAGAGCGCGGTCTCTGAAAGAAGTAACCAGCTGCGCTCTTTTTGTATCTTGGTTCGTAATGGTCTTAGCAGTCCACACTGCTTCACATAAAAACCAGAACTGTTCTGGATCCTCTAATCCAGTTCCTTTGAAAACAGGTAGCTTAATGTCATCATGCATGTGGGCCATAGTGGATCGAGGGGGGGTTGGAGGGGGACTGGAAGTAGGCGGGGGGGAACTTACTGGGGTAGAATGACATGCGACAAGAATACTCAGGCTAGGGTGACTTTCAGACTGCGATGGGTTCTCAAGGATAATAGGTCTTTGCTGCGGGGTTACAGGAGGGTTTCCAACAGAAGGGGTTTCTTCAGGTTCTGAATCTGCGGTATTTACAGGGGAATACTCGGTATGCTGACCCTGGGAGTAGGATCTAAAATCTCTCTTGTACCTTTTGCCACTTTGCAGCAAACCGCTTTGCTCGTCGAAAGTATTTTCACTTGCAAACATAGGTTAGTAATACTAAATCTAACAGCCTGATTCAATAAGCAATATACCTTTCTTAGCTAATAGCATTTTAATTCTCAAACTAAATGAATTCAAAAACTTACCCCTTGGTCCTTTGAAAAACTGCCGCTCGGCTTCACTAAAGGAAGCACTCGTGTCAATGGTGAACTCCGTCACAAATGCTTCGAGGGTTCGCGTTGTCCAGAAATCAACAGCGCGGGATATCTCATTGTTCACCATTTTCAGTATATTAATTCTTGCGAGGGTCCAATCAGGAAACTAACGTTCTTGGAAGTTCGTCCTTCTCTCTGTTAACCTGGATAACCACTGGTGCAACTCTATGTGGATACTACCAAAGAAAATTTCATAAATGTCACAAAAAACATACCTTTGTAAAAAGTCATTTGCACTACGATGTAGATCTTTGTTCTCTTGCTCAACGAATTTCAGATAAGTCTCATCAAGCCAATCACCGATTTCTTTCACAGAGGGTCTCCAGAACATAGCTCTCGAAGTACGACGTAAACCCCTCTTGAGCAGATACTGAGTTCAACCGGAAACAGAACCAATTTGTTGGGCTATAGGGCAGACCCGAGCTTTATACCATTAACTTTGCACCAACAAAAGACCCACAATGTTGGCCCTTTCGGAAACAATCTGCGAACAGATTGCAGTCTCACCCGAAACAGCTATGGGATGCTGTAGAATCAGGTTTCTGCAAGCAAAAGAGGGATATTATTGTAACTTAGCCTTTAACAACTTATATTCATATACATAGAGATTCAACATTCACATATATAACTTCGCAACTAAATAAACAGACAGTGACTTGCATAACTCTTTACTCGGAATTCACAGCGAAGTTATTTAGTTAGCAGTGATCTTATTTATCAGATATATATTTATCAATGCATGAAAGATCATAACAGAAACAACACAAAGAACCACAACACCAGATATAATGTGGTTCACCCCCAGTGTAGGGGTTACGTCCACAGAACTGTGTTTTATTCAACTCTTTACTGAAATAACAGTTCTGATTTGCGCACTCAACTGCAGATCCTCTCAAGTCTTTAAAGCCACGCACATAGCTACAGGCCTCTACGCACACAGCTGCAGATTTCCTTAATCACCCAAAACCCTCTACGCACACAGCTGCAGAGGTCGTCCACGCACACAGCTGGGACTTAACTTTCTCTTACAGAATAGCCTTGGCTTCGCATCAATTCATCTTACATCAAAAAGCCTAACCTCACTTCTTTACAAGAGTGCTTATTTATAGTGCACTTATTACAAAACCATGGGCACCCTGAACCCTAAACCCTAAACCCTGGATTTAAACCATGGGTTTATTACAAAAGAAGGTTTTTACTCAACCCTGACACCCCTAAGACTATTTTGAGTCATACCTCCGCTTACAAACTCCCGTAACTTTGCGGAGTTACGCATCTTAAGGATCGTTAGGGTGCGTGCCCCAACACACTTATGGAATTTGGTGGGCTAGAAACACTGTCATTTTCAATAACAAACTAGTTCCTCTTGAAGTAACATCAGCCCTTGTGATACACTAGGATAGAGAATACAGATCACAAGAAAAAGAGCCAAAAGTCAAAGTACTGGTTCCTCCAGAAATAAACAAAGGAATTCCTTGGGATTTTTTTGATGGAGCAAGCCAAGGGGACCCTCCATTGAGTGGTTCAGGAGGAGTGATTTATCTTCCAGGTCTCCTAAAGATAAAGCTAAATTTGCACCACGTCACTACACAAATAACAAGTCCGAACTTGCAGCACTTCATTTGGTTCTGGAACTAGCTTTAAAAAACAACATAACTCAACTACAAGTATTCGGGGATTCCAAGATGGTGGTAGACTGGGTCAATAAGAGGATCCAGATAAATTCCCCCCTTCTGAAACAACTTCTTAATGCAACCAGAAGACTGTTGGGATCATTCACAAGCTTCAATATTTCTCATATATATCGAGAGTTGAACTCAGAAGTAGACATACTTTCCAAGTTGGCACTTCTCCTGGATCCAGGAAAGCTGGAAACAGAGGAAACTTCAGGGAATTAAAACTGTAAACAGTGCTTGGGTCAAACAAACTGATGAAGAACATTGTGATTTTTGTAATTTTGTAATTTTGTAAATTTTGAAACTATTATGAGATGTACAATGAAGAAAGGATTTTAGTTCTTCTTTAATGAAAGTTCCGCTGGAACAGTTTATGGCCATTCTTTATTTAGATTGGCAGATATTTTCCTATTGGAATATATATATATATATATATATATATATATATATATATAAACTTCACAAAAACATAATTTTCTACATTCATAAATCTGACATTCCTAGTATCATCGTGAAGGTAGATTATTGTGCCTCACCGAAAATGAAGCTTATCAAATACCTAGGAATTAGCGTTACAAGCATCGACACTATTAATAATTAATTAAATTAACATTTTAAATTAAGATATCTATTAGCATATATTCATCTTAAATGTGGATCTATCAAGGACTTAAAGACATCCAATTTTTTGAGGTGTTATTTTTATAATGACATTTTTATTTGGTTTTACATTTTTATTTTAGGAGTGGATATGGATTTTTTTAATTATTTTTTTCTTCGGCTTTATTTTATTTTATTTTATGAGCCAACATAAAAAAAAAATTCCGTTTTATTTTTGGTACATAACGTAAGATAGTTACGTATAAGGGTACACATCTACTCCATACTGGGTTGTAAAGACGCCACTACTTTTAGTGCAATTATTTTCGAATAAAATATTATAAAATTATAATTTTTTTTCTAATAATTTCTTTCTTATATTATATAAAAATTATAAATTTTTACTTTACAAGTTTACATTATTAATGATATTATCCATTAAATATAAAGCATTTGGTTGTGAAATTAACTAATGATAATGCATCATTTAGATTTATATATATATATATATATATATATATATATATATATATATTTTGGAAATTTCAAAGCATCATCATACTAATTAATCACTCTCGTATAATAATATATTATATTTATAGACATAAGTTTGGCGTTATACCACTACAAAATTAAGATTATAATTTAATATCTTAAATATTGAGCAAATCATTATACTATATGAGATATGTTTTATTTTTAAAAATATATGCTACTCATGATAAGGTATTGTTGGCCATATTTTATGCCCTAAGGCCAACATGGAAAGAAATCCCACATAAGACACTTAACACAGTAGCCTGTGTGTTTTAAATAGCTATCATTCGTCGGAACAAATGCTTTGCTGCCTATATGGGTTTGCTCTCAACAAGAGAGTCTCACAATCAAATAATATGAGTTTTGAAACATACAATTGAAATCCCAAAGATGTAATATAACTAATATGAAATTTGTAACTAATCTATGATGCAAATTTTATTAGCTAAAAACACACAGTTTTAACAGCTGTTAAAGCACACAGATTTTGAGAGTTATTAACCTGTTAACCTATAGCTATAGTTATTGAAAAGAAATGTGATCTAAATTCTATTTAAACTATTTTCTATCTATTAAGTCTATCCTATCCAGCTAGCTAAATTAATAAGAATATGATGCATATAAATAAAGATTATATCATTGTCAATTTTAAAGAAACTTAAATGCACAACAACATGTTAAACACAACAAAATTTACAGTCATGGAAATATTGTTTATGCATCAAATATGGTATCATTGCAGCTAATCAAAAGTAGATTTAAAAAAAAACACTCTATTTTATTCAAACTCTTCTGTATGCATAAGAAAATCTTACAAGATACAAATCCATTAAATGAAATGAAGGCAATTTTGTTCTCTTCATATTTTGTACCTTTCTCTATAAAATATTAAAAGGGATTTTGAATACAAAGGGAAGAGAATGGATGGCAGTTTCTCCAAGTTCTATTTACAAACAAAACATTTCAACAGGGAAAACAGCTCTGGAAAAATATTCTCCCGACCTTCTCTGCATGGATAAAACCCCCTTTGAAAGTCATATCTATCCTCTTTATATAGATCATCTGTGCCTTCTACTTGTTTTTAAAAATTTATAGAACCATAATCTTTATTGTCCTTATCTTTTGTGATTTCCACGAGATGTTCTCCAATCTTCTCGTTTTGTTTGTTGAATTTGTTTCCCTTCTTCATGCCTATGATCTCGTATCTCCAAATCGAATCAATTAATAGAAATAATTCTCTCAAATCGTTTAGCAGTGCACAAACTGCCCATGTTTACATGTTATCTATTTGATATGATCCGTCCTGTTGTGATCCTGGCTCGAATGGCTGAGAATGATGAATCAACTGCTTCATTTCCGATTCAATAACACGATATAATAATAATTTCCTTCGCTAATGGTTGAACTGCAAAACATTTCATAACGATTCGATCCAACATTCATCAAATATTTTAGTGGATCTATTCATAAATCTGAGACTAAATGATTTCAAGGAAAATCCTTTCAAAATATGATACAATCCAAATTTGGTAAATCTAAATATTGTTCCTCATTCACAAACATGGACTGTAAGTTTAACATTGATAAATATAAATTTAGACAATAAATAATTTATTAAAATCAAACTATTGTCACAATTCACTTTAAATCTAGCATTAGGTTTTCATTCAAATATCAAAAATATCATAATGATGATGTTGCTCTTATACAACCATATCCCAATAAAATTGTAATCATAGTCATGATCTGGTAAGTAAGATCTGATCAATTTAATGGCATTTTCTTTGTGGATATTTTGGGCTTATGGCGAGTGCCTGAGCTTAAAAAACATGTACGTTCGGTCCATCCAACGGACCAACAGTGAAGTCAACCATTGACTTAGTTATTGGTCCATTGGATGGACCAAACGTACATGTTTGATAAAGATGACAAGTAGTTAGCCGAGTAGTTTGTTTTTTATAATGACAATCTTTATGGACCAAACGTAAGTGTTTGTTAAAGATGGCAAGTAGCTAGCCAAATAGTTTGTTTTTTATAATGACAATCTTTCCTTTATTCTCTCGATTACATGATTATAGTAACTTTTGATGGTGCATACTTCTGCTATTTTGTGGAAATGCAATAAATGATTATGCATGATGCAGAACTTCAACTTTGGAATCTTCGTAAGTACTTTAGTTGGAAAACGAAGCAGCCAAAGTTGCAATTGTGGCATTTTTTCCATTTACACAATGTAAGAAGCAACATAATATGAGTTGTGTAGCTGGAACGATTCTTAAATAATCTCTAATAATATTTACTTTGATGGAGATTGAGTAGAATTTTCACATAACTTAGAAAAACACCATGGCAGTCTTGCAAAAAAAAATGATAACTCGAAAAAAAACTGGAATCTTCTCTTAGCTTTCTGGTACTTTATCTCAAACTTCGTTTTTTAAATATTCATTTATTTTGATTCGGTAGTAGCGACGATGGTGGTAAAACATTGACATTTAATCCTTCTTCAAATGTTATTACCTTTCAATCTGTACAATGTAAATGTAAACTTTACAAATGAAGAGTTGTTCCCAATCTTGGTAAGAATCTCAGTAAAAATATTTTAATTTCTCAATATTACAAAATTGTGTAAACAAAGGGAGAAGATTTAAAAAGTTTAAAGCTTAAAAAATTTGATAGATGATTCCAATTCAAAACCGAGAGTTCAATTACATTCTTCATTTTAAATAAGTGGCCGAAAAATCTTTTATTATGATAGATGTTCAATCAAATAAAAATTATTGATGAAAGAATTTTAAAGTGAATATGACAATTTCACCTAAATATGCATCTCAAAAAGAAAAGATAGACATTAGAATTTAATCACATTTTAATTTTCCCATGAAAATCAAGGCAGTCATCTCTATATTTTCTTTTATCCAATCATTTTACTATTTTAATTTCAGTGTTTCAATATGATTATTTTGAACTTTAAATCAATTAATAATAACCATAAACAAAATGAGTTTAAACTTTTAAACTTTGTAAAAGAGTTAATGTTATTCTTTTCATTTGCAAAATATTAACAATCAATCCTTTGGGAAAATAAATAAGAAACTCCATGATAATGTTTTTTCTTTCACTATATTTTAACAGTTAATTATTAAAGAAGATAGGTAAAAGCTTAATTAACATTATTAGTTGTAATTATTCATGATAATGATATTAAGAAGAAATTTACCAAGGAGTTTATTATTATTGAATGTTAATATTGTGCTTTTCAAGGAATACAACTGAATTAGAGAGAAATAGCATCAAACAAAATAGTGTACAAGTGATAGTAAACCTTTTTGAGGTAAAGTAAAATGATTTAAAAATATGTATAATTAAAGATATTGCAAATAACTAAATAATAGATTAGTAATCATAAATAATCAATTTTTTATAATGTTCTTAACTTAACTTAGTTAGAGGTAAGATATAGATAATTTTGAAGATTAAATGGAAATATCTTCCTATATCAAGCAAAATACACTTGTAATCTAGAGATGGTTAAAAGAGAGTCACCAATCCAATTATTGATAAGCCAAGATGCTATTACTTATTCATTGATGTGATAAAATCCAAGGTTGTAGCAAGATCAAAATAGAACAATTTATTCAAATGGAGGCATATAATCAACTCAACCAAGGTCAAATGAGATCATGTAAGTGTTGTTAAGATTTTTGCAAACCAAAGCATGAACCATTGTTACTTCAAAAGTACTCAATAAAGGCAACTAAGGTCATCCAAATCACCCAATCCTCATGAAAAGAAGAATTAATCCCAAGAACAAGCAGCACAAGGAGTGAATGATCAAAGAAAGGAAATCATGAAACCAAAATCAAACCAAATAAAAATAAAAGAAAACCAAAAGATAAGTAATTTCAAAATTTACATGAGGCTCCCTTTATTTAGTACAAAATCAAGGTGAGTTGTTGGGGTGCCAACAAGTATATATTATTTCGAGAGGAGTCAAGTTTATCTAAAGATGATAAGTCTGCATAGCTACAATACCAACCGAAGTTGATTCATAGATAATATGTTTAGTAAAAAATTGAGTCATAAGTAGAAGTATTGATTTATTATACTGCACTGCATTCACTCAACATGCATTAACTCTGCATAGTTAAAAGTAGGTATCTTTAATCAATTAAAGATTTTATCTTAGGATGCTGGACAAGAACCTTTAAGCACACATATAGTCCCATAATCAAATATGCAGCCATCTACAACTAAGTTATTAGGCCTATAGGATGTATGCCTTTTTCACAATGTAAAATTCCATGCACATTTACTCAAGGAGTTAGACGAGGTTTTGCTACAACATTGAATGCTACAGTAAAATAATAGGGTCTCCACCATGATCAATATAAATATAAGATATTAAATTCATTTGTTTGTTGGATGCATTTTTTCATAGCAATTATGCATGCTGCCATTTTTGAAATCCTGCAACTAGTTGTCACTAGAAAACCGCCATTATGCATATTAGCAGATGCAATGGAATTAATTAATTTTGAGATGGTTTTGTTTTTTCATAATCAACCAGTCATGGGTTACACATGTAATGGGACGGTACTCTCCATTTTGCCTTCAATGTGGGTAGAAAATGATGTTACATGCACAAATGTGGGCAATGGACATAATGCATCCATTCCTCTTACATTATGCATGCAGTTGTGCCATGGGGGACATGGTAAGTTAAGCATATCGTAGATATATTGCATGCCCACCAAGTGTCTGTAAACTTTATTTTTATTCACTGCATGTTGAAGGCTATAGTGGTAGATGACAACAAATTTCCACAAAACCCACCATACTTTCCCTACGATGATGTGGACTGTGGCTAAGAAATACCTATGAGACACAAGGCAGGTTGAGCTATGACATTAGAAAAAATAATAAAATTTGAAGGACGAATTGTTGCTATAAGAAAGGACTTTGTGGAATATCTGCAATAATTGAGCAACAATCTGCGATTTGAATGAAGACTTCAGAAAAGAAATGCAATTCTCGACGACGGATCAACACTCATGCATGAAGACTCTCAAGATTATCTGTCGTTTTATAATCGTTAGTGCGTCGAGAGGCGCATTCTACAGCTCGGTATGAGGTAGAAGTGTGATTCCGTGCTCAACGTGGAGATGACACGTGTCACATAAAATAGTCGGCTTATATATCTATATATATACAAGTCGGCTTAATAATTAATAATCTTATATATATATATATATATATATATATATATTTGTAAGTAAATCAAAACACCTATACACACTTCATATCAATACGTACAAGCTGGACCTACACACTTCATATCAATACGTACAAGCTGGACCTTCGAATAAGGCTGAGAGCAATTACAGATTTGTCTCAGCTATGAGAATGCGTATAATTTAAGTTTCTATATCAAGTATGCATATGAGAAATGATTGAATTATAGAAAATGATACGAGTAGATTATTATAGTATTTGATGTATTCTCCCCGTAGTCCATTTCTGTGATTGATGGCGAGCACGAGAATCCATCTGCAATTTCTGGATTTTTTAAATCAATGTGGAGTTAACTCTTGAAAAAATTGCGTCCTTTAGTTCTAAGTGTGTAACGTTATCCCCAATTCAAAGCAAAGCAGTCGAGAGAAGAGATCCGAAGGGAGAGATCGATCACAGGTAGTTTCCATGCGTTGTTGGGAATTACGGGTGTGTTCGTTGTGCTACGGGTTCACTGTGTCACAACCCATAATAAAATACTTTATTCTTATCAAAATTCTTTACAACAAAATTTGAGAAAGATTTAATCCAAAAACAAATACTTTCAAGGTTAACCCTAACATGTAAATGTTCATTTTTAGTTATAAAGAAAAACAAGTCATTTCTCAAAAACATTTGAATAAATGTTTAAAATCTTCATTTAAAATCTTCATTGATGGTAAAATGATTTTCAAATACCAATTTATTCTAGAAATCTAAATTTTAAAAATTTATATGGATTAGTTTACTCATTAACTACTCTTAACATTCATTATTAGTTTTAAAGAAAGACAAGTAAAACAATTTTTGGAAATCTATTTGATTAAATAATTATTAATGTTACTCACCTCATTTTTTTACTGATTTTTACCATATTTTGAAATTACTTAAGCAAGTTGACCATTTCCAACTAAGAATACTTATTAGACATTTTTGTAAATTAAAAAGAGCTTGCATCTCAAGAGAACTTGATCCCTCTCGGCGCTTGGTAGAGCCATAGTTAAGATGGATCTATACTGGTATTGTAATCCAACTGCGAAAATGCAGAATGTTTGTTGCTCCATTGTCGATTTCTCCCCGTTCTTCTCCTTGACAAGAATGCAGGTGGATGCATGGTAGATAAATTCCAGTGAAATATTGATGCAACTACCTTCTCTTTGTGAAATGAAAAACTGGTCTTGTAGGGATGCTGCTGCACGATAATTCACGGTCAATACGAACAAATGAAATGGAATATTTGGAGTCATTCGGCGAGATGAACGATGCTTTTGGGAAGATGTTTCAAATATCATCTTGATGGCTTCTGTTTCTCAATAAATTATCCCACTCACTAAATCCGTGGATACAACCCCTATAGTTTTTGTTATCTGGATATCTTTTTTTCCATTGTTTCTAGAGACTTGTTGGGTAATCAACTCCCATGTTGTAAGCAATAATAATTTCGAATATGAACCTTGTCACTCTTTCCTCGTCGACGGACGATGGATAAGGTCATAGGTAGTAAAGGTAATGAGATAAAAATACTGGAAATATCGAGATGAGTGAGCCAGTAGGAGTCACAATTGTTTTGGAGAAAGGGTTTCACCATGAGTTCCTCTCCAAGAAACAACTAGAATCAACTATTCTAGCTCGCAAGGGTTCCACTCTCTCGAAGACGATAGGATCCCAATGAAGGAAGGATTATATCTATTTTGTCCTGAGGTTGCATGAGTGAAAGGTATTAATCTATGGTAGGGGCTTGGATTTGTGTTTCAATGCTTTGAAATGTTTTTTTTTTTATTTGTCCCAAAGCTTCTGCAAAACTTTCTTTGCCTTCAAGGAAAAAACCAAGGTGAGTACAAATTCAACTTCCATCTCTTTCATAGGTTTTTCTCTTTTGTTTTCTATATAGATCTAGTTGTTTTCAAATGTGTTTCAGTGGCAAGATTTATGCTTGTATCTTGCTTGTTGGTTTTTGAGTTTTGTCATGATTCTGTAAATACCAAGGGCAACACTAGCAAGTCCAGCTAGCAGCACAAGAGAAACCCCATGGCGGAATGTTGCGACGACATTAAGAAGCTGAGCGTAGTGGCCAACATTACTCCAGATAGGAAAGTGTTGTGTAAGTGCATCAAGTCTGCTACCAGTCCCTACACGTACGATTCCGGGTGGGATGACAAGATTGCTTAACTCTCTGGCCTAAACGCTACTGTTCTGATCAACTGTGGTTTTTCCGACTCCTACTACAAATAACCACCAGAGAAGTCTTGCTACAGAGACTACTCATTATTTCCACTCCATGATCTCTTGAATGAATAATGCTTGACTCCTACTACAAATAACCACCAGAGAAGTCTTGCTACAGAGACTACTCATTATTTTCACTCCATGATCTCTTGAATGAATAATGCTTACTTTCTCGTTTTCTTATTATCGATTGATTGTTCACCTAGAACGTGTTATGTTTTTTATAACAGGATACACTAAACGAGAAACAGAGGAGGGAGGGACTATGAACCAAAGGAATAAAATTCAATAAAATAAATGTAATAGTTTATATGATTAATATTGTATGATCGCAATACAACGGATTGCATGTTTTTTTGACTTAAATGACAAAAAGTGGAGATATCTATTTACAAATGGTTTTCTCATGTCAAGAGCTCCAACCATTAATCCAAGTGGAACCATCAACTCAACTGGATTGGATTCTTTGGTATACTTCCTAAGAAGGATAGCATTTATCACAAGATATACATTATTAAGTTTAGAAACCACTAACTCTGAATTAAAATACACTACGAACATGCAGAGATGCTGAGAATAATAGCTTCGGAAAGAAGTTTGATCTCTACACTATACTTTGCAACGTTGTTGGTCGTAGGACCAAGGAAAGTACTCCCTGAACTCACTAGTTGCTTAGTGGGCGATAAAATAATCCATATGGCAGAGTATATGTTCTGGGTACTAAGGTTGATTTCGTTTACAAAACCGGTTGAAGAGTGTAATCTCATCCGTAGTTAAACTAGTAAGTTAGGTAACCCATGGTATTTACTTACCTATGGTATTCGCCCATAGTATTGTTTTTTCTATTTCCTATTTAATCTGCTCTTAATAATGAGAAGGCAATCAATTGCCCGTAGTGCTTCCATTTGCTTCATTCTATTCTTTCACATGTCTGTTCGTTGTTGGGGTAAGCCTTTTCAGAAAAATTTTTTATTAAAAAAAACAAGGGATTTTGTCTTTCTATATTAAAAGGGGGGCTAAGCAAGGTATTTTTTTTATATTAAAAAAAAAAAGCTAAGCAAGGGATTTTTTTATTTAAAAAAAAAGCAAGGGAAAATATTTTTTTAGTCGTATCCGATGGCTAATACGAGCTCTTTGAAGCCGATCTCCAAACCTGTTTTGATCAGATCTAACTATGAATTTTGGTCTATCAAAATGAAGACATTTTTGCAATTCAACAAATGTTGGGATATGGTGGAAACCGAGTTCAAAGAACCTGAAGTCATTGTTCTAGACGCAATGAATAATGCCTAGAAGAATGCTCTCGAATCTCACCGAGACCGAGATCTCACAGCCACATGGATGATCCAAAGTTGCATTGAGGAGTCCATTTTCCCATGGATCTCAGGTGCTACCTGTGCACATCAAGCTTGGAATCTGCTTGCGTCGACCTACAAGGGAACCGATCGCGTTAAAACAGTAAGATTGCAAACCCTATGCCTTCAATTTGAAAGTTTGAAGATGAAGGAATCAGAAACTGTGGATCAATTCATGACTAGGGTTTTGGGTATTGTAACCCAATTCCAAACCTATGGTGAACCGCTAGAACAAAAAATTGTTGTTCAAAAGATTCTTCGGTGTCTCACCAAGAAAATTGCTATGGTAGTGACTCCCATAGAAGAAGCAAAAGATTTGTCTAAGTTCACCCTAGAATGGTTGATTGGATCTCTTCTATCTCATGAAACTGCGATTCACTCAAGAAGAAGAATCGTTGACCAATGCATTCAACACCCAGGCTTCCCTTAACAGAGGTTGAGGCAGAGGAGGATGAGGTAGAGGAAGAAGAGGCCAATGGTCTCGATCTACAGAAGACAGAACCAGTCACAATCATGAACACTCAGAGCATTCAAACACTCTCACAACTCTCAAGGTCAAAGGGGAAGAGGCAAGAGATGGACCAATAAGTCCAATGTTCAGTGTAACTACTGCAAGAAGTATGGGCACTATGAACGAGAATGCAGAAAGAAGCAAGCGGACCAGAACAATAACCAGAACAATAGCAGAGCTGATGTCTCCAAAGAAGAAGAAGGCTCGTCAGAGGTGATGTTTCTGTCTTATCAAGCAACTGAAGAACACTGCAGCTTAGATCTATGGCTACTAGATAGTGGTTGCAGCAATCACATGACAGGTAACAAGTCACTATTCTCTATTTTGGGTTCCTCTGTTGTCACGAATATCAAGCTAGGAAATGACTCTCTAGTTCCAACAAAAGGAAAAGGTATTATTCCTGTACTTACTAAGCAAAATGAAAAAATGTCCATTCATGAGGCGTTTTACATACCTCATTTGACTGTAAATTTGATCAATATAGGTCAATTACTTCAGAATAAGTATGATGTTAGGTTTCATGATACATACTGTGCTATCTATGATAAACCTCCCAGTAAGAGACTCATAAGCAAAGTTGAAATGACCAAGAATAGAATCTTTCCTCTTAGTCTTAGGAGTGCCAACCTTCCACATCTTGTAACTCATACAATTTCTAGTCAAGATGAATCCTGGTTATGGCACTATAGATTCGGTCATCTTCCCTTCAAGAGTCTCAATCTCCTGCACAAACACTCAATGGTCAAAGCATTACCGGTTATTCATAAACAGTCCAACACTTATGAGGATTGTATCATTGGTAAACATCATAGGGACAATTTCCCCACTTCCACATCTCGAGCCAAAGAGCAACTTGAGTTAGTTCATACAGACCTCTGTGGACCCATGCAAACCCAATCCATAGGAGGCAGTTTTTATTTTCTGACCTTTATTGATGATTTTAGCAGAAAAATATGGATTTATTTTCTCAGGCACAAATCAGAGACCTTCTCCAAGTTTAAAGAGTTCAAGGCTCTCACTGAGAAGCAGTCTAGAAAGTCCATTAAAATGCTCAGGTCAAATGGTGGAGGTGAATATGATTCACATGAGCTTTCATACTTTTGTAAACAGCATGGCATCCAGAGACAGTTCACCACTAGATACACTCCATAGCAGAATGGAGTTGCTGAACGGAAGAACTGGACCATCATGAACATGGCCCTGTTGGGGCCTGGAAATTCGTAGGCGACAACAGTAAAGGATTCTCCCCAATCAACGATCCCAACTAGCCCGTTGACTGTTTGGTGTAGGGAATCCGTCCGGTTTGCGGTCCGGCCACCGTAGGTCAAGGTAACAAAACAAAGGGTTTTACCGGTTGCGGCCCGGTCCACCGAGTTTTTGTTATTTTGACTTAATGTATGCAATGCAAATGCCTAACTTAACAAATGCAGGGTGATAAAGATGCAAGGAACTACACAACGTGATGCGCAGGTTCTTACCTCTCGTCTTAGGTTCACGAACATCTAAATCACATATGCAGCCATGAAGTAAATCAATTAACTATCTAATCACCTATCTATCTATCCCCGGGGAGCCAAAAGAATGATTATTTGTGAGTAATGTGTTATTTCCATGTATGATAAATAGAAATTACAGCTAGCTGATATTCATATCTACAACACATGAATGAGGAAAATATTCCAACAATCAGATAGCTAATTGTTATATAAGCAACATACATTACTCTTGGTGAACTTTCTACAAAAATAAATCAGCAATCATTCAACAAGAAATAGGTCATAAAGTTAGAACGATCTCACGATTCATGGACACAAGCTGAAAAAATAAAGTAGTTTATCTTTCCGCCATCCATTGTATAACATTAGGAAATTTCACAATCTCTTCCTCCAACCAGCAAACTGTAATTTTTTATTGCACAAGGAAATAGTTCTTCTTACAATATGTCTTTCAGTTTTACTGGGGGAAAAAGCCCCCTTCTCTTCTTAGTCTATTACATTTATACAAAAGAGTGAAATGGTTGGGCTGCCCAAAGTAACCTTTGGGCTTCCCAACCTTCCATTTCCCAACGCTTTGCTTTTTCCCAACGCTTTACTTTTACAAAATATTACAAAATATAAAGATGACACATCCCCTACGAAGAGGGCCCAGCTTGGTTTTCGAGGAACTTCTTCCACGCTGCAACCTCACTAGCGATGCCCTCAAAAGTGCTAGGCTCCAGAAACTGAATATTTATTTCAAATTTCTCGGCTTGATTTTTGATAGCCTCGATCCTTGCTGGGCTCAAGCGAAGCTGATCTTCCAAAAATTGTACACTAACGGCTGGGTGGCCCACCTCATTCTTCAAAACTAGGTCATCAATAACCTTGATCTATTGCATTCTGGCCTCTGCATCCTGATATCTGCTCTGCAATATCTCTAGGAAGGTTTCATGGTCTGGGAGCTCATCAAGCTTATGCTCAGCATCTGTTTGACACTGGTTAAATGTATTAAGGAGCCTCCTGAAATATTCTGAGCATGCTCCCTGTGCCCTTTTGACGGTCTTCTTGAAGTCCTTCGTAGTGTTGACAGCGAAATCTACTAGGTCGTGATCTCTTTTAAGAGCTTAATGGTATTTGGCTGGTAGTTCTGCTAGAGTCTCTGCATTGTTCTCTAGCCTTGCCATTCTGGCATTCAAAACTTCAAGAACTTCCTGGGACCTATCGACGAAGTAGGAGGAGGTCTCCATGATTTCCCCTAACCGATTTTCAATCTGAAGGACCTTACACCTTTCCTCCTCGAGAGCCATTTGTAGCTGGAGCATTCAAGCTTTCTGGGCTAAGATATGATATTTGAATGGCTGGAGCAACAAAGAGATCTGTTCCTGATGTTCCTTTATCAGACCTTGGGAGTACATATCATTAGCTGTCAAGATGATCTTCTGCTGCTCCTCTAGCTCCTCCACCTTTTCCAGCAACCGCTCCTTCTCCTTCTTCAACTCTTGATCTTCTGCTTGCATTTGCTCAAGGTGTTCTTGTGTAGTCTCCTGAGCCTGTCTCTCGTCATGCAGGGCCTGCAACTCAGCTTAAGCAGTCTTCATCTCCCTCTGTAAGTGTTCAAATTTTCGCTTTAACCTGTTTCCTTCCTCTCTCTCTCTTTTCAGGGTATCCTTCAGCTGAGCAGAAGATTTCTTGTATGACTCCAGTTCAGTCATCACCTTATCTATGTTATCCTCTGAAGCATGTAGTATTGCAGTCCCAGCCCTTATGGTAAGCCTTGGATCTAGGTCCGTTCCTAGCATAACAGCAGCATCGGTTATCATTTTGCCAGGCATATCCTCTGCCTCTACCTTCCTTTCCGTCCTTTTCATTATTCTCTTGGTGGCCCTATCATAATAGATAGTATTAAAGTCGGGGACTTTTTCACCCTTTTTCTGGATGAAAGGCACTAGCTGGAGCGTAGGGGCCACAGGGATGCTAGCAGCGGGTACTTGAGAGATCTGTACCTCGAGGTTTTCCTCCTCCTGCGTCTGCCCTGCTGCTGTTTCAGAGACTGACTATTGTGCCAACTCTATTCTTTCAGCCTCCTGCCTTTGGAGCTCCTCCTCAAGCTTTCTCTTTGCCTCTTCAGCTGCTTGTCTAGCTGCTTCCTCCGTTTCTTTGGCTGCCTCTTTTGCTATCTCAGCTGCTTCTTGGGCAACTTTCTCAGCTACTTCTCGAGCATCTTTACTTTTCTCTTCTTCTCCCTTCTGCAGCCATTCTGCAGCCTCTTTTTCCAGCCTCTAAGCTTCTTCATTCCTCCTTTTAATTCCTTCTTCAGCCTTTCTCTGCTCCTCACCTTTCCCACCTATGGTAGTGATTTTCTTCTTAAATCTTCTGTTTAGGGCCGTCATGTTTGGAGTATTCTGGAAGACAGATTCTTCCTTATCGAAATGATGGGTATATTCAAAAAACACCTTATGCTCTTTACAGTGCTCCATCACTCTACCGTGAGTATCATTCCTTTGGAAAGGCATCTCACCAAAATGGAACTTCCCTAGTTCCTCTATGAATTCGGCAACTTGTTTCACCCTGGTGAATTTGTAGCTACCGATCCTGAATGGTAAAGGAGGCTATGCAGTCTTCTTGTGTTGGAACAAGAAACTACCTATTCCGTCAATGAACACCTGCCTGACTGCCTCTTTATGGACTATATAATCTGTTGCATATTTGGGCAGCAGTAAAGGAGTCTTTGATCCTCCATACATTCGGATGTACATGCCATTTTCAGTGAAGAAATAATCAACATATTCTCCTATTACCTGCATGGCACCTTCTGACATACAGTCACATTCCTTTTGAAATATGAGCGTGTAGAGTGGCATAATGAAGTGCTCGCAGACCTCTGTGTAATGGCTATGGTACTGATGAGCCCACAACGGTCTATATGCGGCATACACAGGCATTCTTTCCCTGTCCCAGATGCACTTGATACCGGGGAAGGGCTGGTTACACAGTATGCAATCTATCAGTATTGAAATCATGTAAAACTCGGACCTTTTCTGAGCTTCTCCTCCCAAGGCTGCGGCCAAGCAGGAGGACAGACTGCTTGACACAAGGCTGGCCCAATTGAAGATTGTTCCTTGGGTTTCCACATGAAAGATAATAGGTATCCATTCAAGCTTGAAGAGTCTGCCATGAGCTCTTCCAAAGATCCTATTTAGCATCAGCACTATAAACCAGTAGGGAGCCCTCAAGCTCACTGTATCATACTCACCAGACTGTCTATATCGGTACAGCTTTCCTTGCAAGAGCATTTTCTTGAGAGTTTCCACTAGGTCCATTCTGATGTTGGCCAACCAATCGTCAGATAAGAAAACTTGGGGTTCTGGTAGGTGATAGGCCAATGCCACATATCCAGGGCTAAATGCAGCATAGCCCTGTCCTTCAGCATTTCCTATGATCATTGTGGTTGTATTCACATGGGGCAAAATCCAGCCAATTACCTCAGAGCATGGGAACAGCTCTGGTCTAGTGGCAACTTTCATGATAGAAGACTTCTCTATGTTAGCATAGATAGATTCTTCTTCGAGGCCCATGTCGGGAACCTCCCCACGGGAAATCAATTTGTATATGTCACCCCATTTGTATTCGGGCTCAACACCAAAAACACATTGGGTATCTTCATATATGTATTCAGTCTTTGTCTCAACTTCTGCTTCTGGTACTTCTTCCACCACTGGGGCCTTCTTCTTTTGTCTTTTGGACATGGTGAACTCGACTTCTTCTTGCCATATATAACATTGTAATTTTGAGACATTCAAGGTGCATACATTTACATGACAGTGTGCAGTACTTTATTCTTTCTATGTATATCATGGCAGCAACTAGTTAATGAAACTAAGATATAAGTTTGCATAACTTGACTGACCAAATGCACACTATTTAGTGCTCTTGTCTATATCTCAGCATGATGCAAAACATTCTTGTATGATATTAAAACATCACATCAACCATCTTCTAGACTGCAATAAAATTACATCTGTATGCAAAGTGCCACTTTCATGTGTTTAATGTGATAGCAAGTATAGAAACAAATGCATGCATGTACAACCCAAAAATGCCCTGACTATCAGAACTACCGAAACTGGTGCACAGTATTCCATGATCTTATCTATACCTATCATGAAGCAAACTCAGTCCTGTGCAATAAAGTGAGCAATCTACTGCTGCTACATGATACTGAACAATTTTTTAACCATATTCGGGCCAGCATTAAAACTAAATTACTACACTATGTGCTATTTTCCTATACGGTAGTATTTAGTGAAGCAACTGTATACATGTACAACAAAAACTTTGACCCTTAGACCATTTAAAATGCAATGCACAGAGTTCAGGGGTTTAGTCTAGGTATAGCAACGGAAGAGATGATTGAAGGTAACTATATGCAGTGTGACTGCGCAAGTCACCTACGCTTCCAATACCAACAATTTAACCTATGGCTAGGCAAAAAGATAATTACATTAACTCGACCCCACATTCCATTCCCTGCGGGTGCCATTAGCAAATAAATGCGCGAGACGGATATGGGCAAAACCACGCAAAATGAGCGCCGCGACACACCTTCTCACATGTTGGGGTTTTGAAATAACAGCACGCGGAAAAGCAAAGGTCAAATGGCTGCTACTCAAGATTGCGGATCAAAGAAACTGCCTGAGCATAAAATGGTCAACTATTGGCTGCCACAATAAACCCTTTTCCCTGGCCGCGGCTTGAAACTGGGTGTGAATAGGGTGCTCGGGACAGCGCAGGTCAGAAGACTGGGAAGCACCAAACTGCTTAAGTCTACTAGGGAGGTATGGCCTTCAACCTGCCCATACTCAACATCCTTGCACAGGGGTTTCGGTGCGGACGGTCGTCCACACCGAACCCCCCTTTTTCCTCTCTGTACGGGGCTGTAAACAACAATGATAAAAAAAACCTGGCGGTTCCGACGGTTATACTACCCTCCCGCGGCAAAAATAAGATAAGACCAAGGCTCAAAACCTAGCGGTATGAGGAAAAAATGGCCGGGGGATATCATACCACCATAGAAAACCACTAATAGTATAAATGGAAAAGGAGGAAAAGACAAGGAGCCTACCTGGCAAACACAATGCAATCAACAGGAGGATAAGCAGGTTGATGATGTCCAAGCTTCCACGGTTGCCACCTGGATGCATGTATACCGACAGCAGAGTCCTTCAATACCTCAAGAAGACGACAGCTCAACGGCGATAGTGCTGGGCAGCAAAAAACAATAATAGAAAAATAAACGCGGTCCCTGTATATATAGAAATGGACCGCACGTGCGACAACTTAATGGATCGGATGGGAAACAATTCAGGATCGGAGGGCGACACCTTAAACCTTTCCACAACATCGGAAAACTATAACATACATCCGTCAGCAAAGATGAGCAAAGCAAATACTAAAGATCGGACGTCGGATGCTTATAGGATCGAAAGATGACAGCCAACACTTCTCCGCAATGGCGGAAGGGAGGACGATAAAGCCTCCGATTTAAAACCAATATCCCACTGCGGCAAGACACAAAATCGGAAAGAAAATCAAACACGAAATCCCGAACTCATCCGCAACGGCGGAGGCCAAATACAAACATCGTCCGTAACGGCGGAGAGAGAGATGGCAAAAAGCTCCGATACACAGCCAAAAAGGAAACCAAAACATAAGTCGGAAAGTTAAATGAAATCAAAAACCCGGACTGATCCGCAATGGTGGAGGCCAGGAGTGAAGATCCGTCCGCACCGGTGGACAGGGAAATAATCGTACCTCCGACGCAGAACCGAAAACCATCCGCAACGGCCGAAAAAGACGAGGCAAAAAACTTCCGCAACAGCGGGAAAATCAAATTAACTAACTTCCGATTCAGGATGTTTCAAAGGTATTCAAAAAACAACGATAGGATTGATTATGCATGGGACTATTTTAAGCATTAAGGAAGAAAATTAGATCGATTGATAGAGCAAACCAAGCGCTGAAAAACGTCCCAAAAGTCCTTAGACCAAAATAAGGAAGAAACTCAAACTAATTCAAAGTAAAGGAGGGTCCTAAAATTTTTTAGAATTTTGGGAAATTGTTGCAGCTGCAGCAATTGGCGACTACCTGGTGAACCCCAGATTTCTGAATTAACTCTTTTCCAGTGCAAGACCGTCTGAATCAAATTGAAATCTTCTAGATGTCCTTATCCTCGGGCTGGCCAATTTAAGCAATTAAACCATTGAGAAGTAGTCTATTCTTTGGGGAAAAGGTAACACAGAGATATTGCCAGTCTGAATAACTCTTTTGAGGCCAAATAGGTGAGGTTTATTTTGCCTGTCCTTAGGTAGTTTCCAACTTGGACACCACAGGATTGTAACAGAGTGTAAACAGTATTATCCATTTGTTCATCATTCCCATGCCGACTGCACTTTTGTTTCTTTTGAACTTTAGTTCTTTCGATATGAGTCCTCCTGCAGGCCTTTCTTACTGAATTTTAATTCAGGATCCTCTATCCCATAGTGCCCTTTTGTGTGAACAATATACTTCATATTTTAATTCACGGACGGAGAGGATCTTGTGGCCGTTCAGTACTTCATGCTTTGATATTTTGCTTTGAGAGGTATTGCTTTCTTTCTTTTAGGAGTTTTGACTCTTAATAGCTTTATCTTTTCTGAAATTATGGCATGGGATCATTTAAATATGATATACCGTTTTACTTTGCTTCCTCTCCATGGGTCTTTTGCTATCACTCCTTTGGGATTTTTTAAGATGTGAAATGGATGGAGCCTCGAAATAGTATTCCAGACCTCTTTTATTTCTGAGTTATTTACAGGGGTTAAGTAAGACTTCAATGAATGCATTACCAGTTAGGAAAACTGCTACTAGAAGACATTCTATACTTTTAAAGCACAGTCTTTCACTCAAGATCCCAGTTAATAAAGAACCCTGATGTTTCCATTGCAACCAAAAGTTTGCCTCTTTATTAAAAACCAAAAGAAAAACTAGCAAAGCAATAACTCAAAAGACAATGATATTAAATCAATTAGCAAAGCAAACAGCCTTAAGCATTAAAGAAAACAAACAATTTATTTATGTACAAAACAAAAGAAAGAAAAACTTTGCCCACTCCTGAAAAATATTGTTTTTTAAATCTAGAGAGTCAAAGGGTGGGATGGAAAACAGACACGGGATATTTAACCATGGTCTAGCTGCGCCGTTTTTGAAACTGAACACATGTTCACAATTCTATAATCGTCTTTCACAGCCTGAGGAATTTGAAGGAGCTCAAGCTGAGTGTCAGTCATATGACTAGCCTTTTTTGGAGTAAGATGTCTTAACTCAAACTCAGTCAGATAATTTCCCAGAACAGACTCGGCAGATTCATTTCCCTCTCCTAACTTAGTGACATTGTGCTTCATATAGGGCTCTCTTACTATCTTAATCAGGTTTGGGCTGCCCTTCTGAGGTAACCATAAGTGGGACCAATGTGAAGCAAAGTACCCATTCAATCTTGCTGTCCAATCTTGGTTTAGGATCATTCCATAGCCGTAAGGTATGTCTGCTACTACAATATCAATGTAATGACATATCCTTTCATTTGCAGACAATCGAATCAACACATTTTCCATCTCCCCCACTACTTTGACACTAGTCTTATCTAGTTGAGTGACATCCCAAAGTGTAGGTTTTAGCTTTCCATTAAGTTTTTTGCAAATTGCCAGAGGCATAACATTCATCGATGATCCAGATTCCACCAAACAATTATGCACATTGTGATTCAGCATCTCTAGGGTCAAAAGGAAAGGTGGGGCGTTGGTTTTCCTTGACCTAATCAATTCGATCTTTTCTTCCACAGGTTGGTTTTTTGTGGGCATCTCCTCTTTAATTTTACCATCCTTTTCTTCCTCATCATCTTTCATAGATTTGGCTGGTACAACAAGAGGCTCTATTCCCTGTTTGCAATTAGTGGCTTCAGGTGTATCATCTTTAACATTCACAGCTACATGTCTCCTGACATTCTCTTGCAGATTTTTAACCTTCGGAAGTATTGCATCTCCCTTAAGTTCTAGGTTCTTATCTTTTGTGGCCAGAGGTGTATATTGAGATTTGAGGGCATCCTCCTCTATATTGAAAAGTGAAACACCATTCCATAAGATCATGGCATCATCCTCTCCCTTCTCTATGGTCTGTTCCTCTCCTCCTTTTTTACTACAGTCTTCAGTCAATTTGGAATCCAGCAACTTATTCATTACCAAAGATATTGAATTCAACCATTGAGGTCACTTCTTCTCAGAGTGAGGTTGCTGGTGAAAAGTACAGAAATTATCCCCCCTTATCTCTATTATATTTATTGAGGCCGAATTTGGGGAAGGGATTTTCCAATGGTTATTATCCTCTCTTTTAGAATAATAGGATCTATCAGTTTTCTGAATGTCCTTTTCTTTTTCCAGGTCTATTATTCTGTTGTAAAGATTTTGCATTGTTTTCATCATTCCCTCAAGGTCATGTGAGTGCTCCTTTCTGGGTTTGGATGACACCAGAACTCTCTTATCTGCAGTTTTCTCTCCAGGTAGATCAGGATAATCTTCTACACTTTCCCTCTCAGCCTCTACTCTTTCGGCCTCTTCATAAGTCTCTATCAATGTGGGTTTGGATTTCATCTTGGAAAACATAGCCAGCTCAGGCCCTAGGGATGATGTATAATACTCAATTAAGACCTTATCGGAGGGTCTGTCAGTTTTAGAGAAGTTCTTTAGGTACATTGAAAATCGCTGAGTGAAAACATGTACTTTCTCATTTTTCTCTTTTCTTAACAAACCAAGACCTTTCATTAATGAGGCATGTGTTTTTTGGGTGGTGTATTTACTTCTGAAAACCTTCTCGAAGGTGTCCCAATCAGGAATAGAATTTGCAGGTAAAATGAAGTACCAAGATGCTGCTGTTCCCTTAAGGGTATGAGGAAACAATCTATAGACAACGTATTCATACTCCCCAGCCCTCAATCCTTCTACAACCAAGTAAAAGCTTTGCAAGTGGTCATCTACAACAATTCTTTCTTCGGGATCAAACTTAGGCAATAGCTTGTCAAAGGCTTGAGGCAAGTTATGCAGAGGAGTTGTGAGGTTTAAAGGAGACCTTGCTCTCCATGCAGGAAACGGGTTGGGCTGATTTACATTTATGCCAGCCATAAGCGCAGCTACGAGAACGAGAGTCTTGAGTAAAGAAAAACGCAGGATGAGAACAGGCTTTCTTGCTTCAAGGAATAACTGGAACCTGGGAGTACCTAGGTGAGGCTAAAAAATTACAAATATCTGCTGGTAAGGTAATCCTGGGAAAAGTAATTTTCCACGGCCAGCCATGCACTGGCGACCCTCCTTCTAGCGCCAATTCCGTTGGGGCCTGGAAATTCCCAGGCGACAACAGTAAAGGATTCTCCCCAATCAACGATCCCAACTATCCCATTGACTGTTTGGTGTAGGGAATCCGTCCAGTTTGCGGTCCGGCTACCGTAGATCAAGGTAACAAAACAAAGGGTTTTACCGGTTGCGGCCCGGTCCACCGAGTTTTTGTTATTTTGACTTAATGTATGCAATGCAAATGCCTAACTTAACAAATGCAGGGTGATAAAGATTCAAGGAACTACACAACGTGATGCGCAGGTTCTTACCTCTCGTCTTAGGTTCACGAACATCTAAATCACATATGCAGCCATGAAGTAAATCAATTAACTATCTAATCACCTATCTATCTATCCCCCGGGAGCCAAAAGAATGATTATTTGTGAGTAATGTGTTATTTACATGTATGATAAACATAAATTATAGCTAGCTGATATTCATATCTACAACACATGAATGAGGAAAATATTCCAACAATCAGATAGCTAATTGTTATATAAGCAACATACATTACTCTTGGTGAACTTTCCACAAAAATAAATCAGCAATCATTCAACAAGACATAGGTCATAAAGTTAGAACGATCTCACGATTCATGGACACAAGCTGAAAAAATAAAGTAGTTCATCTTTCCGCCATCCATTGTATAACATTAGGAAATTTCACGATCTCTTCCTCCAACCGGCAAACTGTAATTTTTTATTGCAAAAGGAAGTCGTTCTTCTTACAATATGTCTTTCAGTCTTACTGGGGGGAAAATCCCCCTTCTCTTCTTAGTCTATTACATTTATACAAAAGAGTGAAATGGTTGGGATACCCAAAGTAAACTTTGGGCTTCCCAACCTTCCATTTCCCAACGCTTTACTTTTTCCCAACGCTTTACTTTTACAAAATATTACAAAATATAAATATGACACATCCCCTACGAAGAGGGCCCAGCTTGGTTTTCGAGGAACTTCTTCCACGAAGCAGCCTCACTAGCGATGCCCTCAAAAGTTTTAGGCTCCAGAAACTGAATATTTATTTCAAATTTATCGGCTTGATTTTTGATAGCCTCGATCCTTGCTGGGCTCAAGCGAAGCTGATTTTCCAAAAATTGTACACTAACGGTTGGGTGGCCCACCTCATTCTTCAAAACTAGGTCATCAATAACCTTGATCTGTTGCGTTCTGGCCTCTGCATCATGATATATGCTCTGCAATATCTCTAGGAAGGTTTCATGGTCTGGGAGCTCATCAAGATTATGCTCAGCATCTGTTTGACACCGGTTAAATGTATTAAGGAGCCTCCTGAAATATTCTGAGCATGCTCCCTGTGCCCTTTTGACGGTCTTCTTGAAGTCCTCCTTAGTGCTGACAGTGAACTCTAGTAGGTCGTGATCTCTTTTAAGAGCTTGATGGTATTTGGCTAGTAGTTCTGCTGGAGTCTCTGCATTGTTCTCTAGCCTTGCCATTCTGGCATTCAAAACTTCAAGAACTTCCTGGGACATGTCGACGAAGTAGGAGGAGGTCTCCATGATTTCCCCTAACCGATTGTCAATCTGAAGGACCTTACACCTTTCCTCCTCGAGAGCCATTTGTAGGTGGAGCATTCTAGCTTTCTGGGCTAAGATATGATCTTTGAATGGCTGGAGCAACAAAGAGATCTGTTCCTAATGTTCCTTTATCAGACCTTGGGAGTGCATATCATTGGCTGTCAAGATGATCTTCTACTGCTCCTCTAGCTCCTCCACCTTTGCCAGCAATCGCTCCTTCTCCTTCTTCAACTCTTCATCTTCTGCTTGCATTTGCTCAAGGTGTTCTTGTGTATTCTCCTGATCCTGTCTCTCGTCATGCAGGGCCTGCAACTCAGCTTCAACAGTCTTCATCTCCCTCTGTAAGTGTTCAAATTTCTGCTTTAACCTGTTTCCTTCCTCTCTCTCTCTCTTCAGGGTATCCTTCAACTGCAGAATATTTCTTGTATGACTCCAGTTCAGTCATCACCTTATATATGTTATCCTCTGAAGCATGTAGTATTGCAGTCCCACCCCTTATGGTAAGCCTTGGATCTACGTCCGTTCCTAGCATAACAGCAGTATCGGTTATCATTTTGCCAGGCATATCCTCTGCCTCTACCTTCCTTTCCGTCCTTTTCATTATTCTCTTGGTGGCCCTATCATAATAGACAGTATTAAAGTCGGGGACTTCTTCACCCTTTTTCTGGATGAAAGGCACTAGCTGGAGCGTAGGGGCCATAGGGATGCTAGCAGCGGGTACTTGAGAGATCTGTACCTCGGGGTTTTCCTCCTCCTGGGTCTGCCCTGCTGCTGTTTCAGAGACTGACTGTTGTTCCAACTCTATTCTTTCAGCCTCCTGCCTTTGGATCTCCTCCTCAAGATTTCTCTTTGCCTCTTCAGCTGCTTGTCTAGCTGCTTCCTCCGTTTCTTTGGCTGCCTCTTTTGCTATCTCAGCTGCTTCTTGGGCATCTTTCTCAGCTGCTTCTCGAGCAGCTTTACTTTTCTCTTCTTCTCCCTTCTGCAGCCATTCTGCAGCCTCCTTTTCCAGCCTCTGAGCTTCTTCATTCCTCCTTTTAATTCCTTCTTCAGCCTTTCTCTGCTCCTCACCTTTCCCATCTATGGTAGTGATTTTCTTCTTAAATATTCTGTTTAGGGCCGTCATGTTTGGAGCATTCCGGAAAACAGATTCTTCCTTATCGAAATGATGGGTATATTCGAAAAACACCTTATGCTCTTTACAGTGCTCCATCACTCTACCGTGAGTATCATTCCTTCGGAAAGGCATCTCACCAAAATGGAACTTCCCTAGTTCCTCTATGAATTCGACAGCTTGTTTCACCCTGGTGAATTTGTAGCTACCTAGCCTGAATGGTAAAGGAGGGTATGCAGTCTTCTTGTGTTGGAACAAGAAACTACCTATTCCGTCAATGAACACCTGCCTGACTGCCTCTTTATGGACTATATAATCCGTTGCATATTTGGGCAGTAGTAAAGGAGTCTTTGATCCTCCATACATTCGGATGTACATGCCATTTTCAGTGAAGAAATAATCAGCATATTCTCCTATTACCTGCATGGCACCTTCTGACATAAAGTCACATTCCTTCCGAAAAATGAGCACGTAGAGTGGCATAATGAACTGCTCGCAGACCTCTGTGTAATGGCTATGGTACTGATGAGCCCACAACAGTCTATATGCGGCATACACAGGCATTCTTTCCCTGTCCCAGATGCACTTGAGACCGGGGAAGGGCTGGTTACACAGTATGCAATCTATCAGTATTGAACTCATGTAAAAATCGGACCTTTTCTGAGCTTCTCCTCCCAAGGCTGCGGCCAAGCCGGAGGACAGACTGCTTGACACAAGGCTGGCCCAATTGAAGACTGTTCCTTGGGTTGCCACATGAAAGATAATAGGTATCCATTCAAGCTTGAAGAGTCTTCCATGAGCTCTTCCAAAGATCCTATTTAGCATCAGCACTATAAACCGGTAGGGAGCCCTCAAGCTCGTTGTATCATACTCACCAGACTGTCTATATCGGTACAGCTTTCCCTGCAAGAGCATTTTCTTGAGAGTTTCCACCAGGTCCATTCTGATGCTATCCAGCCAATCGTCAGATAAGAAAACCTGGGGTTCTGGTAGGTGATAGGCCAATGCCACATATCCAGGGCTAAATGCAGCATAGCCCTGTCCTTCAGCGTTTCCTATGATCATTGTGGTTGTATTCACATGGGGCAAAATCTAGCCAATTACCTCAGAGCATGGGAACAGCTCTGGTCTGGTGGCAACTTTCATGATAGAAGACTTCTTTATGTTAGCATAGATAGATTCTTCTTCGAGGCCCATGTCGGGAACCTCCCTGCGGGAAATCAATCTGTATATGTCACCCCATTTGTATTCGGGCTCAACACCAGAAACACATTGGGTATCTTCATATATGTATTCAGTCTTTGTCTCAGCTTCTGCTTCTGGTACTTCTTCCACCACTGGGGCCTTTTTCTTTTGTCTTTTGGACATGGTGAACTCGACTTCTTCCTACCATATATAACATTGTAATATTGAGACATTCAAGGTGCATACATTTACATGACAGTGTGCAGTACTTTATTCTTTCTATGTATATCATGGCAGCAACTAGTTAATGAAACTAAGATATAAGTTTGCATAACTTGACTGACCAAATGCACACTATTTAGTGCTCTTGTCTATATCTCAGCATGATGCAAAACATTCTTGTATGATATTAAAACATCACATCAACCATCTTCTAGATTGCAATAAAATTACATCCGTATGCAAAGTGCCGCTTTCATGTGTTTAATGTGATAGCAAGTATAGAAACAAATGCATGCATGTACAACCCAAAAATGCCCTGACTATCAGAACTACCGAAACTGGTGCACAGTATTCCATGATCTTATCTATACCTATCATGAAGCAAACTCAGTCCTGTGCAATAAAGTGAGCAATCTACTGCTGCTACATGATACTGAACAATTTTTTAACCATATTCGGGCCAGCATTAAAACTAAATTACTACGCTATGTGCTATTTTCCTATACGGTAGTATTTAGTGAAACAACTGTATACATGTACAACAAAAAACTTTGACCCTTAGACCATTTAAAATGCAATGCACAGAGTTCAGGGGTTTAGTCTAGGTATAGCAACGGAAGAGATGATTGAAGGTAACTATATGCAGTGTGACTGCACAAGTCACCTACGCTTCCAATACCAACAATTTAACCATATGGCTAGGCAAAAAGATAATTACATTAACTCGACCCCACATTCCATTCCCTGCGGGTGCCATTAGCAAATAAATGCGCGAGACGGATATGGGCAAAACCACGCAAAATGAGCGCCGCGACACACCCTCTCACAGGTTGGGGTTTTGAAATAACAGCACGCGGAAAAGCAAAGGTCAAATGGCTGCTACTCAAGATTGCAGATCAGAGAAACTGCCTGAGCAGAAAATGGTCAACTACTGGCTGCCACAATAAACCCTTTTCCTCGGCCGCGGCTTGAAACTGGGCGTGAACAGGGTGCTCGGGACAGCGCATGTCAGAACACTGGGAAGCACCAAACTGCTTAAGTCTACTAGGGAGGTATGGCCTTCAACCTGCCCATACTCAACATCCTTGCACGGTTTTGGCATGGACGGTTGTCCGCACCGAACCCCCCTTTTTCCTCTCTACGCGGGGCTGTAAACAACAATGATAAAAAAAAACCTGGCGGTTCCGACGGTTATACTACCCTCCCGTGGCAAAAATAAGATAAGACCAAGGCTCAAAACCTGGCGGTATGAGGAAAAAATGGCCGGGGGATATCATACCACCGTAGAAAACCACTAATAGTATAAATGGAAAAGGAGGAAAAGACAAGGATCCTACCTGGCAAACACAATGCAATCAACGGGAGGATGAGCGGGTTGACGACGTCAAAGCTTCCATGGTTGCCACCTGGATGCAAGTATACCAACAGCAGAGTCCTTCAATACCTCAAGAAGACGACAGCTCAACGGCGACTGTGCTGGGCAGCAAAAAACAATAATAGAAAAATAAACGCGGTTCCCGTATATATAGAAATGGACCGCATGTGCGACAACTTAATGGATCGGATGGGAAACAATTCAGGATCGGAGGGCGACACCTTAAACCTTTCCGCAACATCGTAAAACTATAACATACATCCGTCTGCAAAGATGAGCAAAGAAAATACTAAAGATCGGACGTCGGACGCTTATAGGATCGAAAGATGACAGCCAACACTTCTCTGCAACGGCGGAAGGGAGGACGATAAAGCCTCTGATTTAAAACCAATATCCCACCGCGGCAAGACACAAAATCGGAAAGAAAATCAAACGTGAAATCCCGAACTCATCCGCAACAGCGGAGGCCAAATACAAACATCGTCTGTAATGACGGAGAGAGAGATGGCAAAAAGCTCCGATACACAGCCAAAAAGGAAACCAAAACATAAGTCGGAAAGTTAAAGGAAATCAAAAACCCGGACTGATCCGCAACGGCGGAGGCTAGGAGCGAAGATCCGTCCACACCGGCGGACAGGGAAATAATCGTACCTTCCGACGCAGAACCAAAAACCATCCGCAACGACCGAAAAAGACGAGGCAAAAAACTTCCGCAACGGCGGGAAAATCAAATTAACTAACTTCCGATTCAGGATGTTTCAAAGGTATTCAAAAAACAACGATAGGCTTGATTATGCATGGGACTATTTTAAGCATTAAGGAAGAAAATCAGATCGATTGATAGAGCAAACCAAGCGCTGAAAAACGTCCCAAAAGTCCTTAGACCAAAATAAGGAAGAAACTCAAACTAATTCAAAATAAAGGAGGGTCCTAAAAATTTTTAGAATTTTGGGAAATTGTTGCAACTGCAACAGGCCCGTAGCATGATGTCACACAAGAAGCTGTCAAATGAGTATTGAGCTGAAGCTGTTGGATGTTCAGTCTACTTGCTCAACAGATCACCCACAATGACTGTCCAAGACAAGATTCCTGAAGAAGCATGGAGTGGCACTAAGACTAGTGTCTCACATCTCAGAATCTTTGGTTATGTTGCCTTTTCACATATACCTGATGAACAACAGAAGGAATAAAAGCTATATAATCCTGTCACCAAGAAGCTTGTGGTGAGCAGAGACGTAAAGTTCATTGAAGACAAATGCTGGAGTGATCATTCAGACATACAACATGAAGAACGCTTATATCAGCCAAATCTACCTATCAGACTTCCAAGATTGGAAGTACAGCATCAAGAAGAAGAAGTAGACGGTCCACCAGAGAATTGGAAAACCAAAAGCTTGAGAGAGTTATATGAACAGACTCCAATTCTTGACGAGCAACTTCAGTTTGCTCTCTTCTCTTGTCAGCCCACATCTTTTAATGAAGCAGTGAAGGATGCACAGTGGGTAAAAGCCATGAATGAAGAGGTTGATGCAATAGAGAAAAATAAGACTTGGGATCTTGTTGACATCCCTGCAGACAAAACCAGTATTGGAGTCAAATGGATCTATAAGATCAAATTGAATGAAAAAAGAAAACTTGAAAAGCACAACAAAAGGTTGGTTGCCAAAGGTTATGCACAGAAGTATGGTATAGATTATGATGAAACCTTTGCTCCTGTAGCAAGGATGGATACCATCAGAGCTGTACTTTCCATTGCAGCACAAAATCAATGGCCTGTATATCAAATGGATGTGAAATCTGTCTTTCTTAATGGCATTCTTGAAGAAGAAGTTTATGTAGACCAGCCACCCGGTTATACTGTCAAGGGTCATGAAGACAAAGTATATAAGTTGAAAAAGGCCTTGTATGGTCTAAAACAAGCTCCACGAGCTTGGTATAGTAGGATTTACTCCTACCTCATCAACAATGGTTTCAACAGAAGAAGCAATGAGCCCACTCTGTATGTCAAAACATAGCAAGGTAAAATATTGACGGTATGTCTTTATGTTGATGACATGATTTACACTGGTAATTTGATGCTTGAATATTTCAGGACAGTCATGAAAAAAGAATTTGAAATCACTGATCTAGGACTGATGAAGTACTTCCTTGGCCTGGAAGTTACTCAAACTGATAAAGGTATTTTTATCTGCCAGCATAAGTATGCTACTGATATTTTGCAGAGATTCAAAATGTATAAATGTAAACCAGCAGAAACCCCTATAGCTCTTGGCACCAAGTTAACCAAGAATGGTGATGAACCAGCAGCAAACAATACACTCTATAAACAAATGGTAGGCAGTTTAATGTATTTGACTGCAACTACACCTAATTTGATGTATGCTGTCTGTCTTATTTCCAGATTTATGGAGCCTCCCAAAGACTCTCACTGGAACGTTGGAAAAAGAATACTGAGATATGTTGCAAGCACACTTGGATATGGCCTCTGGTACACTCATACACCAAATAGTACTCTAACAGGGTACACTAACAGTGATTTTGCAGGTAGTCTTGATGATAGGAAGAGCACATCTGGTTATGCTTTCCATTTGGGTACAAATCTGATCTCTTGGGCATCTTAGAAACAACCCATTGTGAACATGTCTTCTGCAGACGCAGAATATGTAGCAGCCACCACAACAGTTTGCCATGCAGTTTGGCTAAGAAGACTGTTAAAGGATATGGGACACACTGCAAAAGATCCCACTTCCATTTTCTGTGATAATAAATCTGCAATACAATTGTCTAAACATAATGTATTTCATAGAAAAAGCAAACACATTGACACTCGTTATCATTTCATTCGTGAGTTAGTCAATGATGGACAAATTTCTTTAGTATTTTGTGGCTCTAAGGAGTAGTTAGCTGACATATTCACCAAAGCATTGGGAACATCTGCATTTGTATATCAGAGAGAGTACTTAGGCATAGACAGTGCTGATGATGTACTACCGGTTGAGATTAAGGGGGTGTGTTGAAGAGTGTAATCTCATCCGTAGTTAAACTAGTGAGTTAGGTAACCCATAGTATTTACTCACTATGGTATTCACCCATAGTATTGTTGTTTTCTATTTCCTATTTAATCTGCTCTTAATAATGAGAAGGCAATCAACTACCCGTAGTGCTTCCGTTTGCTTCATTCTATTATTTCACAAAACCTACATTTGCTGCATTCTATTCTTTCACAAAACCTACATAGACTGGGATAGATGTGAACATCTACAAATAAAGGACCAAGCATGATAAGTGTATGAAGAAAGCCACATGAACTGCATATTGTAATGAAGAAAGCACTTTCAAAATGCATTTTTGGCTCATAAGACATGCTCAAGCTCAAACCAAAAAAAATCAAAACGATATCGTGGCAATGTTCAGCACATTTATTTGGGTAGCAACCTCTTGAAATTTTCCCATCTTGCACAGGGATAAGAGGTGATTCCCCTCTTTGTTGTTTAATTGCAGGTGTGCAGGAACTAAAACTTTTAAAGATGTTATCATTGTTACAAGAGAGGTACCCTATCGCTACAGGTGTGCAGGAACTAAAACTTTCAAGGACGCTATCATTGTTGCAAGAAAGGTACGATATGAAGAATTATTAATAAAAAAAATATTCTTTTTGTTACATGGAAACAATTAATCTCACAATTTGGATTTCTATATTGCAACATGCTCATATAGTTTAGAAGTAATTTTAATGCATACTCAGGACGGTAAACTTCTAGATGTAGTCACTTTCAAGCAGAATAAAAGAACAAGATGGTTGAGTACTCGAGAAATTGTTTAAGCAATAACATATAATTGAATACTAAATGCGGTGAGGATTTACCACTTGGTGTGAACGGTCATCTTGAACTTTAATGATGGAAAGAGACAATGCTTTTATCTAAATCAAAATAACAATGCAACAAATTAAGTTTCTTCAATTTTATATGCCACACAAAATATAATATAATAAAAAGTATAATTTAATTTTGTAGAATTTAAGTACAATGTAAATTTATAAATTTTATTAGTTAGTTTGGTAAATTTATTGGGTTTGCATTACAATACATTTAAAAATTTGTTAAATTTTTTATTATTTTTGGCTTTTACTTAATCGACATCGACATCATTATGATCACTTTTCAGGCAATTATAATTTATTAGCTAAACAATTTTCACTAACTACCATTTAAAGGCTTAATCTTATATTCTTGCTACAAAATTGGCAATGCCTCTATCCACCATAACAATGCTTAAATGGAGCTTTACTTAGAGGTTAAAGGTGTCTTGCTTATTCACAAGAAAATAAATTTAACATAGAAATTTGAAGTTGAATAGCTTCCCTATTTCAACTACCATAAATTGGGTTAGTTAAGGAATCAATTTATTACATCCCATGTAGAGTCGATTATCTTGTAACTGTAAAAAAAACATCAAATGGTACCTTTGTATTTATGGCACTTGAACCACTAATTTTCAACTCTTATGTACACATGATGTTGCAGTTTATTTTCTCCTTTAATGGTGACTTTTGAAAATTTCACATGATTATAGTTCTAGCTCAATTTTTCTATCAATCTCTGCAACAACGACCCTTGTGTCTACTAAAGTCCCATTCATGTTTTCTTAAACAATAATCAAGTTTCCATGTAATGGGATTTGTATTACTACTCTCACATACCTAGTGAACACATCATGTCTTTGGGGCCACGAGGTATTCAATAACTTGCATGAACTCACCACTAATATCCATATATTTTATCATTAATTAATTATCGAATTTACAACGGAATTAAATATATGGTCACATAAATTAAACATATGCATATACTAAAATATATAGAAAATTCTAGGCTCATGAATGAATTCATACAATGCCATGAAATCCATTCAATTAGATACTCATATATTAGTGAATTAAACAATATGCATAACAAAAAATAAATAAATGGAATTCCATACACAGTTGGAAACTTATCTTAAAGTATCCTCCAATAGAATAAATACTAAGGACTTTCCTCCCAACCATAAGAACTATGTTATACCGGTTCTCTCTATAATAGAGGCCACCTTCGAGTTACAGATATCAATCCACAAGAAGGAAATTTAATTCAATTCATCAACAAACTCACAAGTGTTGACCACCCTCCACAGTTGTCACAAAATGCCAACAATCCTCCTCCATCAGCTTTCACACCCAAGGAATTGGATCCCCTTATTTGAGTTAACAGTTCATCAGGTTACCTTATCTAAGTTAGAATACCCTTGATCTATTTTCCCAATTCCCTTCTAGGGATCTAGCATAGGCCGACATGGACACTCTATGACGAGACTCCAGGGATCTTAGCTGCAAGACATGATCTCTCAGAATGAAAACTCAATTTCCTAGCACCGATATCTTAGGTATAGTTCCAAATTATGGTATAGAATGATGGTTCCTTGATGACAACATCTTGATGGTTGAGTGAAGGATAGCATAATGATTGAGTGAACTAGATTCTCAATAATTTGTATGCATGTTGAGAACTAGCCAAGTGTTATGCATGGGTAATGAGAACTTGACAAGTGGCATACATGGATAGTTCACTTTTCCCAAACTAATACCAATCTTAGGATAATTAACTCAAGATTATGGCTAATGCATTTTACTTAATAGGGATTAATAAAACTTATGATAAAATGAATAAGAAGGATAATGACTTAACTTATAAGTCACCAGGGTAATTTTCCCCTAAAACCCCCTTATCACTTTCCCTCTTGTGAAATCATAGCCCCACCTCTCATCGTTGTCCTTCTTAGTCTTCAGTAGCTGTGGTTTTTACTTTAAACATAAAATGTACATAATTACATCATCTTGGTCACACTAGACCATTCATGCTCAACTTCTATCCAATTTCATCATTATATACATAATCATTAGAGAAAATTTGAGGTCTAAAATGGGCCTCCTAAGGAAAATGATAAAATAATAGTTATTAATTTTGGAGGAAGAATGAAACAACCTACTTTTTTTGTTCGTATTTTCGACATATATCCCTGTGTTTTTACTCAAATTCTAAGTGGAAGAGCTCATTGGATGCATAATTTAATTCCACATCCAACGAGTACCCACACTGCATACTTTTGACAGACCCTGCTACCCCAAAAACAAGAAATTCCTGAAAAAATGTGATGATGACATCATCATCACATTTTTTTAGGTATTTCTTATTTTTGGGGTAGCGGGGTTTGTCAGAAGTATGCAGTGTGAGTACTCATTGGATATGGAATTAAATTCCGCATCCAATGAGCTCTCCTGCTTGAAATTTGAGTAAAAACACAAGGAGATATGTCGAAAATATGAACAAAAAAAAGTAGTTTTCTTTTATGACAAATATGTCAATTCAACCATTATGGTTGACTCATTTTATTGAAATTCTATTGGTTCTTGAATTCCAACTCACAAAATTTATTGTTGGTGTGTTTTCTTATAAGGCCCATTATAGACCCAAAATTTCCTCTAATGTACATCATTACATGCTAAGGTTAAAAACAAGGTGTTACATTCCCCTCCCCCTTAATTTATGCACCATTCTTGGTGTATATCAGCACTATGTACATATATAAAACTTTAGAACAATTGTGAGTATGCCTTTGACATAGAATCCTCAATATCCCATGTTTCTTCTTCAAGGTTGTAGTGAGTCCAATACACCTTTATCTTCTTGATGGTCATGTTTCAAGGAAACATGACCTTCTTGTCCATGATATGTACTAGTAGTACCAAGACATCTCCTTTTGGCTTCACCTAAACAAAGCCCAGTCAATAATATGGTTAGGATCATGCACATATTTTTTCAATAATGACACACAAAACATGTTATGCACTTTTACGCAAGCAGACAATGCCAGCTCATATGTAGCATGCCCTATCCTAGCTTATATTTTAAATGGACCCCAATATTTGGGTGCTATATTAGGACATATCCTTACCTTCAAGGAACTCTTCTTTGTGCTAACTTTTAGATACATATGTTCATCAACTTGGAACTCTCTTTCTAATTTTTCCTTGTCTGCATGTCCTGTGTTGTTTTCAAATTCTTCATGATCTTAATCATTTTCTCTTCCATTTCATTAAGTGATTCTAGCCTAATTACCATTCTGTCTACTAGATTATCCCAATTAGTGGGACTGTTCCATCTTCTACCATATAATTATTCAAATGGACTCAACTTTAAATATGCATGGTATCTGTTATTATAACCAAAATCCAACAAATGCAAGTAATCTTCCCACTTGGATGATTGATTGATCACATACATTCTAAGCATATCTTCAATAACTTGATTAAATCTCTTAATTTTCCCAACTGTTTGTGGATGATATTGTGTACTCATATTCATATTTTTTCCAAAACCTTTAAATATCCCTTTGTAAAAAATTGAAGTAAACTTTGGATCTCTGTTTGAAACAATTTCCTTAGGTATTCCATGTAATCTTGCAATCTATTTCATATCAATTTATGCTATGTTAGCTCCTTTATTAGTTGACTCAATTGGAATTAAGTGAAAAACCTTTATCAACTTGTCCACCACTACCATGATCGAATCATGTTTTCTTGTTGTCTTTGGAAATTTGGTAATGAAATCAATTTTCTACCACATCCCATTTCTACTTTGGTATTGGTAATGGCTAAAGAAATATTTTTGGATGTCCATGCTCAACCTTTACTTTTTTACACTGTGTGCATTGTTCTAAATATTCAACAATGTATTTATTCATTCCTAGCCAAAAGTATTGGATTCTTACTCTTGTAATAGTATTTTGTTATATAGATTCCTTACATATGAACATTATGAATCTCATCAATTACTACCTTCCTCAATTCAACAGAATTATGAACCATAAGTTCTATTATTATTCATAAGAATCCCATTATTTCCTAACCTGTATCCTTTATACTTCTATTGTACTTTTTCCTCCCGTAGTACTTCTTTTACTTAAATATAATGTTGATATAAAATAACAACCTCAATAATTATGGCTCTTAAATTTGATTTGAACATGCTAATTGATGTAGCATGCATTGCAAGTACTCTTCTGTTAAGTGCATTAACAACCTTGTTTTGTTTCCTTTAATATGTTTATATAAAAATAAAACTCACAAATAAATTCTAACCATCTTGTCTACCTTGCATTTAAAGTCTGTTTTCAAATAAGTATCTCAAGCCACTATGATTTGTACTTAATTTAAATCTCCTACCCATGAGATAATGTCTACACATTTTTAAGGCATGCATTATAGCAGCCAACTCTAAATCATGTGTGAAATATTTTTTCTATGTTCCTTTAACTTCCCAGATTCATAACAAACCACATACCCATTTTTCAAGCACTCCATCAATTTATTCTTTGCAATAATATGTGCATGCAACAAAATCTTCATTTGAATCAACAATTTTGATAATTGGTGTACTAGTGAGCAATCTCTTTAATTGTTGGAAAATTTCTTCACACTTTGGAGTCCATTAAAATTTAACTCCTTTCTTTTGTAATGAGGCAATTGGATGTGATTCTTTTGAGAAGTACTCTATGAATTTTTTGTAATATCCAACCGACCCCGTAAATGATCTTACCTTTGATAGATTCTAGGTTGTATACCATCCCATGATATCTTCAATATTCCTTGGGTCTATTGCTATGCCTTATTCAAAGATAATATTTCCCGAATATTTGATCTGTTCTCATAAAAAGAACATTGACTCAACTTAACATAAACTTGATCTTCTAATAGCACTTGTAGAACCAATCTCAAATTCTCTTTATGCCCCTCTTGTGATTTGGAATAAATAACAGTGTCATACAGGAATACAATGATAAACTTATCCAAATACTGCATGAAATACCATTCATTAAGCACATAAAATTGGTTGGTGCATTCGTTAATCCAAATGGAAGTACTACAAACTCAAAATGACCATATTGGGTCCTGAAAGCTATTTTATTTGTATATCTTCATCCTTTTTTCTCACCTGATGATAACCTAATCTCAAATATATATTGGAGTAAATCCTTGATCCTTTCAACTAATCAAACAAGTCATCAATTTGGGTATATGATATTTGTTCTTCCATTTGCATTTGTAATTCCTTCACTTCTAGTGTACTCATTATGTATGGTATTTTGGAAATTAGGGAAGCTCTAGATACTAGGTCAATATAGAAATCAATGTATCTTTTAGGTGGAAAACTTGGTATTTCTTCAAACACATCAATCAATTTTTGTAATACTGGAAATTACTCTAAGATAAGACCTTTCCAATTTCATCGTTAAGAGTCTTAGGTTCATCATACTGAATTTTTTCTTTTTACAATGAAGGAAATCCACTCATTAACCTTTGGACTTTCACCTTCTCTTCCTCAATGAACCCAACATACCTTATCAACTCCAAAAATATTCTCTCATAATCCTCCATGCTAATGGCTCCCAACTTGAGCTCAAAAAACTCCTCCATTTTCCTCTGATAGTAATGTTCAGATGGTACTTCCGCTGGAAGTACTTTTTAAATTGCTTACAACTCCCTTTTCACTGATATGATTCACTTCAAATAACTGATCCCACCACATGGGAGCCTTCCCTTGTAATTTATAAATGGAAATTATGGCCTCTAATTTTGAATATTAATTATGCAATCGAATATTTTTCCTCATCCCAATAACTAGGCTTCACCATCTTCTCTCTTCTTGTTCTCACCTCAAAAGTAGGGGGATTGATCTTCCTCAGCTCCCCTTACAGAACTTAATCCACATGTATTTTTTTATGATGCCTAAATGGAGATATTTATGGGCTATTATTAGAATTCTCAATTTTATATGATCTTTTGGCTACTTGAGGTGGTGAATAGTGATGCTTATGACCCTTGGTTAGTCAGGATATTCAACTCTCACCTGAGAGACCTAGGTTCAAGTCCAGAAAACATAACCAATTGTTGGCACAAATTCAAACCTTGGGTTATAAATATACTGCCAATAATATCCTTATGAGAATCAACACTTTTATCACCTGAAGAGGCTAAAGTCTCACTCAAGACTCTCACTAGAATTGCAGAAAATGAAAGTGATATAGGGTTTCAAAAGTATGTATCATAATTCTAATCTTGTGCATTTGGATTGAAACTACGTTCATCGCATGCAAGACTCTGATTTTTACATAGATACAAATTGATCAAATTGCCATTTAATTTCATTACTCAATGTGCAATGAATACAAAAAAACATCTCATTAAAATCCAAAATGTCTAAGTAACAATAATCGATACAACCCCATCTTACTAGTCTTTATACAACTCATGGACAATTACAACATATTTAACTATATTATAACTAACAACTATTACCTAATCTATGAGTTGTTTACTCTAATCGATATTTATATTATATTGTGCAAGCCATTACACATTATAATATGTATTTACAAAACTAATATAACATTACAAAATTTGAACCCAAAATCCGACGACATCCGACCAAAAATATTGTGTCATCGGATTTCACCTTCAAAATAAGAAATTTAATTAAATTTTTTAAAATTGATAGAATTGCACGTTGGATTTTTGACGTCCCTATTGTCGTATTTCCGAAGTCCCTATTGTCAGATTCCCGGTTTCCATATTGTCATATTTCTGATGTCTCTCTTCTCGGAATTTTGACGTATATCACATGTTTTTATAATGGTAACTAGGCTTCATGTCATCAGATATCCGACGAAAGCTAAATTTGAAAATCTATAAATTACATAAACATTTCAACAGGTTTGCTATAGAAGCGACGATTTGCGGAAATGTTTTATTCTTCAACAGATGGTTTGCAAAAATGATGTGTGGAGATTGATTTTTTAAGATGGTCGATTGTCTTCATTCAATCTCTTTGTGAGAAAATTTCAAATAGCAATATTCATGATCCAGACGAACAAAATCGACAATTGCTTGCTAGATTGTGGGATGGACTGAAAAGAAATGGTGATGGGAAATGTTATTGTCCATGTAGTCAATGTAGGAGCTTTAAGAGGAGAATAATAAAGATCACAACAGCCAGAAAACATTGTAGGGAACATGGACATGCTGAGTGTTGGAGCAAGGTCCCGCAGCTACAGAAGAAGCTGCTAGTTTAGTGGAGAAATAAGTTTTGGCGGAAAGAAGATAAGACAGAGCTACGACGCCGTAGCACGTTTCCAGCTGGAGAGCAGAGCCAGAAACCATAAATTTTAAGATAGAAAAGTCAAGAAAGGCAACGGTACTTGAGCGACTGAGAAGAGAGAGCTCAACCACTGCATTGAAGGCAGAGGTGGAAGACAGGAGGGCTCAACGACCCTCATAAAGGAGAAGGAGCAACGAGGCTGAAGCATTGAAGATGAAGGACAGAAAAGAGAAGCGGTGCATAGTACCCATGATCAGTGCCGGGAAGCATGGAAGACTGCAAAGAGCTGTGGTGTGACGGAAAGCGGCTACCTCAAGTACAGATAGGGCCGACTGTCACTAGTTAGGGTTTTGGGTTACTGTTGGGATAGGCCCACAGTGTTGTAATGGCAAGACCTTCGGGCTGCCTATAAAGGGATATATTTTGTATTGTAAAAGGGTTGGTTAGGGAGTTGGTTCATTTCAGTTGTTAGTAGTGTTTTACAGACTATTAGACTATTGTAAAAGCCTAGCTCTGGTTCTGTTATTAGCGATAGCAATCTTACGGTAACCAGTAGCTGGCTTATAGAGTATGCATGTAACGATCCACAGGGATCGACAGAGAGGGAAGAGTATATTGTAGGAGAGTAATATAGAGAGAAAAGAGATCTAAGAGAGAAGATCTTGAGCTGCATATGCGGTGCAGTAGAACTGTGTTTTACCTTCCCCTGAGCTATAATAAAAACACAGTTCTGTGGATGTAACTTCCATCCTGGAGGTGAACCACGTTAAAATCAAGTGTTATGCGATTGGTCTATGTGTTATGTTTACTTATGCATTTCTCAGTCAGTTCATGGACTTTGTTACAGTTTAATGAATGAATGTGTTAATCAGTTCCCAGCAATATAGAAGGATAAACATAAGTTAAAGTCTTTGGCATGTTGTATGTGGTTCATTTATGTTTTGCATAAAACAGTCACCATTGCAGTATCGAATAGCCTTGTATGTTAAGTCTTGCACATCGACACGAGCAACGCTAAGTGCGCTAAACCGCGGAGGTAGGATATCACAGAGAGGTGATACCGCATCGGCAGAGGAGATGCGGTGTGCGATACCGCTGGCTGAGGACTTAGCGTTGGGCAGGAGCTGCGTGTCGCACAGTGCGCGGCGATGCGATAAGGCCAGAGATATCGTGAGTCAGGGAAAGTGCGCGACATAGAGAAGGACTGCGCGGCGGTGTAAAGGAATATCTTGGGGCTAGAAGAGCTGCGAGACAAGGGAATCACGCGACACGAGCAAGATACCGCGTGACGCGCAGAGAGAGAGACGTCACATCCAGGGGAACTGCGAGCCACTAGTAGGATCGCCACAGAACCTGGTCCAAGACACTTGAGTCCTTGGCCAACCCATTAGAGTCACTTCGGGTGAGACTTCAGGCCACTTTGTGGTCTGTCGCTGAAAGGGCCAGTGATCTAGGGGTGTTGTTGGTTGATCATAGTAAACCCGGTTCTGCCCATAGCAGCCAACAAATGGTTCCGTTGCCGGTTTTGAACAACTGAGCGCTAATGTTCTGTTGGCATCCCACTAGAAAAGAGTTTCACTAGTGGCTGGATTCAAACCTAAGGGAGTTTTCCAAGAGAGAAAATCGGAGCCCTAAACTGAGCACAGAGGACTGGTTACAAAAGCATATCGCTTCAGATATACACGCCATATTTTTTGCAACCTATGGAAACGAGCTTTACGACTGGTTATCCAAGTTGACAGATAGGAACATATTCAAGAAGAAAAGAAACATTGTCTGGACACCGGAACTGATTCAGACCGTACAGAGACTCGACAATCCCATTATGAGAGTAGTGGAATTCTGGCTTGCGAGTGTGCTAGGAGGCTTCATCACAGAATTTGCAGTTGACCAGAGAAAAAGCTTAAGTGAGGCTGAGCGGTACTTCTTCAAAGGATATTGTGGTAAGTACCTAAAATCTTTAAACTTGTCCATTAAGATGCTGCTACATGAAAAAGGAGTAATGGACATGATTTCAGATGAATAAGTAAAGATAGTAATGTCACAAGAGTTTGAAAGTGATTTTGATGACATTGGACGAACACGTAGTGGCAAGAAATATAAAGTAGCTTTTGGCTCTCCCATATTTGGAGATAGTTCATAAAATATTACGCGACCGAGTCCTAGTACCACAGAAGAACTAGAAGGGGGCATCCCTTACCATCCCTATACCCCACAGAAACAAACCAGGACTCAGAGTAATCCCATAGGTATTCCATCCAGTAGCTCACAGACAGTACCTACTACCGCTACATCACCTTCACATAAACCGTCGAGTGGTAGTAATCCAGTCAATAAGAACTTACCGCAGAGATATAGAATGGGAGATGATATGAAGCTACCTACCTTTAAGGGTACAGGAGCAGAGGAACCGGAACAGCATTGGTTTCTATGTGAAGCCATGTGGACCATTAAAAAAATCAACGATGATAACCTTAAACTTGTACAGTTGGTCACTACACTCAGAGATCGAGCTTTAACATGGTACATAAAGTATACCACAGTACTCAAGACACTTGCCCAAGTCAAGAACGCCATGATTAAAGAGTTCAAGAAACCTAGGTCTGAATCTCAGTGCATTACAGAGCTCAAGGATATTAAGCAGCTACCATCAGAATCAGTATGGGACTTTGACCAGAAATTCAAAGCTCTTATAGACCAAGTAAGCTTTGAGTTTGCACCGGAGCAACATAAGGAATGGTTTATTGCAGCGCTGCTCCCTCACATCAGATTGCCACTAATGCAGCAGAAACTCCAGATGCAGGATGACACGTTGGAGATGGAGATGAAGCTAGAAGCTTCAACTTTAGCAGAAACTAGTGCAGGCATGACAACTCTACAGAACCAGTTGGCCAACCTCACGTTACATATACACGAAATTAAGAAAGGAAAAGAGGTTATGCAAGAAATATGGTGCTTACGATGTAGAGCACAGGGTCATACTAAAGACAACTGTCCAGTCTTTGCAGAATATTTAGCGTCAGGGGCTCCTAACCCCTTACCACAAACGCAAGGGCCATGGTGTGAAATATTCAAAACACAAGGACACCCACCTCAGTATTGCCCTTTGCTTCAGAAGTATGTACATACACCTAAGAACCTATATTGTGTCTTCTGCAGCTCTGTCGGACATGATGAAAAAAATTGTCGAGCCTATGATCTCATGTTAGATAGAAAACATGACGTATATAGAGTCCAGTCAGAAACATAGGGTCCAGCAGTAGGACCACAGCCTGATCCGACTTATGGTGGTCGGGGAGGAGGATTCAGAGGAAGAGGCCGTGGAGGAGGCTTTGCACGAGGAGCAGGCTTCGGCAGAGGAGAAGGTTTTGGCCGTGGTCGTGGACCAATCACTTGTTATAACTGCAGAGTTGTATGACACTATGCTAGGGACAGTCAGAGCCCCACTACCACTTGTAACTACTGCAAATCTTATGATCATACCATAGAGGAGTGTCCTACCTTGATAGCTAAGATCAAAGACCCTAAGCTAGAAGTACACTAGAAAATCCAGCTTATTACTGCTGAGCAGGAAGAACCAGAACCAAGAGTCAGTATTGTGACTCGTAGCGATGCTTCCACTAGTGGGACATCGCAGGAGACCGAAAAGAACACAAGTCAGGAGTGGGTGCGCAGAGCTCCTAGTAAAGCAACAACACTCGACCTACAGAAGAATAAAGAGACATTTCATGAAGCCAAGGCTTCCTTTGATGAACCTACACAATCAGGATCACAGGTACCGCCGTCTAGGGGCGTATCGCAGCAAGCACCTTGTGGCGATAACTCTGAACAGATACCGCAGGCTACCACATCGGGAAGATGCGACGAGGATGAATTGACAGGAAGTGTACAATCCTTCCTTCACAGTTGCTTGAAACTCGTGAGAAATGAAAAATCTATCGGCGAGCTACAGCGCATCATAGACCAGTGTCAGCAACCTTCTCTCTCGGGCAGTGCACACTGCGCTGTTCATAATATTACAGGACATACTAGGACTGGAAGAGAGATGAAGCTCACAGCATAGATTGGAGAGTTTGAAATGGACGAAGTCGTCTTAGATCTGGGATCAGAGGTGAATGTTCTAACTAAGCAGACATGGGAACAGATGGGTAGCCCTCAGTTAGTTAGATCGCCTATCCACCTGAGATTAGCCAATCAACAACGAGTATCACCCTTGGGTCGACTACCGTAGGTGCCAGTTGACATTCACGGAGTTCACAGTTTTGCGGACTTCGAGGTTATAGAAATCATTGGCGACAGTCGCCGTATCCAACATTATTAAGTATCGATTGGGTGATCGGTAGCAAGGCTATCATTGACCTAAAGAGAAGACAAATGACCTTCGAGGATGCATAGATCCGGGTCATCGCGCTGTTGGATCCTCACCAAGGTCCTAGATACATTGAACCTATCCGAGTAGAAGAGGAGGCACATAACATGGATAGTCTCTACCAGATGACTGCGAACCAGAGCGACTACATCAATCCAACCGCAGAAGGGAACATTAGTTGTCGATGCGACAACTCATGCGCATCGGATTCTGATATTGGTCTAGAGAACTGGCAGAACAGACTTTACGAAGTCTCAACGCGTAGATGTGCGTTTATGAGTAAGTCACTACGATGGATTGGCACAGATATCACTAAGATTCCATCATATCATGGTCTGACAGATATTCAGGACTTCCTTGAGCAGTTTGAGCAACAGATTCCTTACGAGCAGAGGAACGCAACTATGGACCTTGCAGTATGAGCTACACCTGCAAGATGGTGGTATGCGCATAAAGAGAATATCACATCATGGGATGATATTAAAAGACTGACGGCGATCAGATTTTCCGTCGACAGAGAGTATGTCTAGCAGAAGTACACAGGCGAAACTGATCCCAGGGCACACATTCAAACATGTGAACAGAACTGGTCAGACATTCCCGAGGATGAATGCAGATGGTGCCAATCGATTCGCAGAGATGATATTTGTTTACTCAGAGTGGCCTATTTTTGTTATCAACAATAACATTCCTCCTTGGTTGTCAATAAATAGGGAGCACATAATGTTGTCGATGATTATTCCAGGTATATTGTGTCTACAATGCTTTTTTTTAATGTAGTGGCATCTCATTTTTCGTATTTTGTTTCCTAATGTCATATATATATTTTATTTTTCTCTTGTGCATGCTTTATATATCTAAATGGTACTCATAATTATATATTTTATATGTTCAAATCAATCAGTAAGTACCAAGTTAAAGATATGAATGTATATACCGAACCTCTTATAGACGAGCTACTAAAGTTATGGAATGTCATAACTATGTATGACATATCTAGACCAATACGGCAAATGAAATTTCAATTCCATGCACTGCTTGTATGGACAATACACGATGCCCCGGGGTTAACCCATTTTCGTAGTTTGTATTTATAAGTTCCACTTTAATTGCATTTATTTTTATGAACTAGTTAACATAGTACTATGCACACATTTTTTTTAAATATTCCATTCATTTTATATATAATTATAATTGACATAGATATTCCATCTCTTTATGTAGGTCTTTAGACAAATGGAAAATTTGCATGTCTAGTTTGTGATTCTAAGATCAAATCTCGTCGTTCAAAAAGCTTAAGAAATGAGGTTTTTGATAAGTATAGGAACTTCCTCTCTAAGAATTATAAATATCGAACTATAGAAAAAAAAAATCTATTCAATGGGAAGAAAGAGACTGCATTAAAACCGTAGAGAATGAAACCTCACCTATGGAAGTTTCAATATAATAGAAATCATCAAGTTGGTACGTATGAATCATCGTATATGAAATGTTATGTATTTTTTTATTATTCTGTGTTGTTTATTGTAATTAACATTCATTTATGTAATTTCTTTATAAACTATGATTCATAATGTTCATTGTAAATATGAAGGCATTAATGGGTTTCTACGAGGAATGAAAAGTTATCCTAAACAATTCAGTAGGTTTCCCTACTATGAGCACCTACAAATTTCTCCTTGGTTTGATACAATGTATATCAGAAAGAATGTGACTGAAACATTAAGGAAAATATTGGATGGAAGGAGTGAGAGAAAGAATTGTCAAAATTTGCAAAGACATTCAAGAACTAAACCATGCATAGAAATACGTCATTCAATTTCATAGCAACGGAGACCAAATTAATATAAAATCACTTCCATGGATGCTAACGGAGCAGCAAAGGAATGTTGTAAAAAAATTCAAGCAAAAAATTAAATTTCCCACTGGAGTTTGTGCGAACATGAAGAATATCATAACAAAGAAAGGTGATTTTGTGAGGGTGAAAATGCATAATTGGCATGTCTTCATGAAGGTAACTATTATGGTATCCATATAATTATTATTTTTTTATTCCAGTGCATATTGTTGTTATTTTGTTTGTCTAATATTCATTTAAAAAATGATGTGGTTTGTATATTGTTACAGTATGTTCTACCTCTCTCTCTCCCGGAAAACTTCGACAGCAATGCAAACATGTTATATATAATCTTGGGAAATACATGAGGTAAGTAGCGATTTTGTGCATGTGCTTAGTGTTTGTTTAATTCATCGTAGAAATTATATTTGATTTTTGTGCACTAATTCATGTTATGTAATATAATGTTTTTTTTGTTAAATTTTGTTATTGGTTTGTGTCACTTGTATATGGTTGTCATCTAAAGAAATCCATAATGAAGATATAAAGTAATGGAGAAGAGATTTCTCTTCTCATGTGTGAAATGCAGAAGCATCTACCTTTGGCATTTTTCAATGCACAAGAACACTACCTTATACACCAAGTGGAGGAGATTGAATTGTGTGGACCTGTGCACTCAAGGTCCATGTGGATGGTTGAGAGACACTTGAAATTTATGAAGGGTTTGGTTAGACAATGAGCATGTGTTGAGGGTTCTATGATGGAGGGATATATGGTATACCAAAACATGTTGTATATTAGTGAATATCTTCCTAATTTAGCGTTAAAGCTCAATTTACGTCGCATTTGTGATCCAGACTCCAATAACAATTTTGAATGGGAGTACATGAAGGGGGAGGTAGATCGAGGAAGGTGAAAGGTAATTATTAGCTAGTGGATATTGATTAATATAATACATTTTACTGTTGATTTTTATGTATATATATCATACATATTTTATTTTTATATTCACTATATTGCATCAATTAAGAGTGTATACTTTGTTAAGATAATATACATTTGTATTGAATTTTAATTTTTATTGTCATCACACAGTTGATCGAGAGTGGGATGCAATTCATTTATACATCGCAAACAAGATTGACTAGATGATGGTATGGATTGAACGATGTGAACAATATGGTCATGGAATATCATGGGAAGTTGTGGCTTCATTGGTTAAAGTAGCACATCACAATGGAGATACCAATCTTACACAAAAGGAAATCGATTTAGCATATGGTTTAAAAGATAAGAAGGAAAGGATATTAATCAACCACACTTTTTTTTTTCAAACATATTGATGTAGACGTTTATTGTTTTACCTGTATGGAATAAACATGCACTTAATCATAAATATTGGATCATTATGTAATCTTTTAGTGTATGTCTTGTTGTAGGTAAAACACCATAAGGCTATGTGGTGCAATGGTTGTAGATATTGCATCAAAAAGTTGGAAGAAACAAAGAAAATATACGATTATGGGATATCTGTAGACTTTGAGGTGACCAATGTTTCCTCTAGAAGTGACAAACATCCAGAAATCTCACAAAATCAATACTATGGATATCTGGAAGATATTCTTCAGTGTGAATTTAACTCCTTCAAGGTAGTTTTGTTCATTGTCAAATGGTACAAGTTACGATTGAATCAATGCGACATTGATAAAACTATTGTTGAACATGATAATGGATTTACCATGGTAAATACAATGTTGTTTGAGCCAGGAATGGAGCCCTATGTTCTTCCAAGCCAATGTGAATAGGTATTTTATTCTGAGGGTCTAGGTAGAGCGGGTTGGTCATTTTTTGTGAGACACGATCCAAGGGGAAGGGCGGTAAAGTATAACCTAGAGGAAGGTAATGAAGAGGGTCTTTAAGAAGAAGACGATGTTTAAGATGATCAACATGATTTAGATGATCATGTTCCAGAAGAAGATGTCGAATAATTAGTTGAATATAATGATGTAGTAGACAATGTCCATGAAGATGATATCGACGATGAGATGATGATCGTAACTGACATAGATGACGATAGTGATATGGCCAATCCTTACAATGTTCACTATGTATCGGATGATACAGATGATGATTTGGATGAAGAAGATGATGAAGTCCATTGAAGTGTACGAGTTATGCAGTAATATATCTACTATATATTTTTTGATTTAATATTGCGATAGAAATATTGAATTTTATTGGTACGTATAAATTAACTGTTTCTTAGTGTTATTTCCATTTTCTTGTATGTTGGCATATGTTATAATTAGAAATATTGCTTCTTATAAAGTATGACAAAAAAACATTTATTCATTTTTTACATAGATTTTGTTGGGTTATGGGGAATTGAGAGTGATGTGAGGGGGTGGGGGGATGAGCCATAAGATCTACCACATTCACGTAGTTGGCCTTGTTTAGTAGAGAATATTAAATTGTTCTTGAAACAAAGATAAAATCAGTAAGGAAATGCACAATTATCATGCCAACCCAAATGGCGTGCTTGATCATGTATTGCATTAGTCCAACATTGAAATTTTTAAATTTGTGCTGGCTTAGACTGAAATTTGGCATGGTTAGACCTGATGCATGCATTAATGGTTTGGGAGGGTTTATAGACTCAAACATAACTGACACTAACAGTTCAAGTAGAAAAAACCATACCTATAGATTAATTAATGTGATGCATGGGGACAACATTGAATTTTTTTAAATGTGTGTCAGCTTGGACTAAAATTTGGCATGGTTAGAATAGATGCATGAATTGATGGTGTGGGAGGGTTTCCAGACTCAAAAATCATCATAACCATCATCATCATCATCATAACTAACATCATCATCATCATTGTCATCATCATCATGTTTTTTTTTGGCTTTAATCACACATAGGAAAAAGACATCAATCAACTTTACTATCCCTAACTAGAACATGAATAATGTCTCAAGAAGCATGTAATTTGTAAATCCTTGTACTTCGTCCCATATGACCATGGTTAACACTGTAATATCCATCATAGGTGATAATCATCTTCTTCATCATCATCATCATCATCATTATCATCATCATTATTATCATCATCATCATCGTCATTGTCATCTTCATAATCATCATCATCATCATCACCATCTTCATCATCATCATCATCATCATCGTCATCTTCATCATCATCATCAATGTCATCACCATATTCATCATCATCATCATCACCATCTTCATCATCATCCTCATCGTCATCATCATCATCATCATCATCATCATCATCATCATCATTATCATCATCATTGTCGTCATCATCATCGCCATCATCATCGTCATCTTCATCCTCATCTTCATCATCATCATCGTCATTGTTGTTGGCAGGCAGTTTTGGTGCGAAAGAGGAAGCAAGGTGCACAAGTCAAAGGATGTTGCACAAGAAAAATGATGTTTCGCAAGACCAAGGATGGCGTGCAAGGTGGAGAAGTCGACAAATAGTCGGCCTGGTCATAGGTTTGTGCTTGTTGGTTATTATTTTGTAGTTTTTGTTCCAAGTCAGTTAGAGAACTAGTTAAAGTGGACCATTTTGTAAAAGGCAGAAGCATATATATAGAAGTAGGAATGTAGTAGGAAATAATGCATGTTTTTGGAGATATATGGAGCATGATTGGATATCTGATGATATTCTTGACCTCTGCGGAAGATTGGATATGATGCTATCTGAATGATTTAATGCTACAATATGGTTGTCATTCCTGAATGATGTGATTTCTAAGCGTTATGAATGATGTCTTGTTTATTGATATGTTTATGAGTAACCATAATGCTGCGATCTAACGTGAATGGCTACTGATGCAATATAAATGGTTTTTGATATGAATGAGTGATAATAAAAACCCCTACCTGAATCTCTGGGTAATGTTGCGATCTTAAGATAGTAGAAAAGTAGATGTACAAGATTCCTCCTTCTTACTGTGTAAACTTGGTTCCAACAGTTCTCTCTCAAACATCTCGGGTGAGACTTCATCTGCTATGTAGGTGTTGCTGGACATGGTAAAACATGTATGGGATGGTGCTCAGGTAGATCATGGTGTTTAGGTGTGTCGATAGAGTGTGAACCCTTGTTGGAAGATATTTGTCAACAAATGGTTCCTTTGTCAGGACCATAGAGCAAGGAGAAGGAGGATATGTTGTGGCATCCGACGAGACTGGATATTCAGAATTGGTTTGATCAGAAAGCTCAAGAATTCACAGCAGAAGAAAATCTGAGTTCTAGACTAACAAATGAAGAGTGGCTGGGAAGGCATATCTATTCTAATATACACAAATATTTCTTCTCCAAGTTTTCAATTATTTTGCACGAGTGGTTAGCGTAGCTAACCTATCGGAAGAAAAATTTTCAAGGAGGCGAATGCACTTGCTGGACCCTGGAGCTGATCTAGTGGCTAAAGGAGGTAGATAATAGAGCATTGAGGGTCTTCGAAGTGTGGCTTGACAGCATATTGGAAGGCTACATCACTGAGTTCATGGTCAACACAGTTAAGTCTTATAGTGGCAAGGAAAGGGAATTCTTCAGAGGACGAAGAGGTAGGTTTCTATTATCATTGCAATCGTGGATTAAAATTCTTATCTATGAAAAGGGAATATTGAAGATGAAATATGAAGAGTAAAGCTCTAGTGTGTGTAGGTTGTGGGTGTTGCGGAGACAAGGGTTGGATGGAATGATATGGGGTATATGGATGGGAGTTATGACGAAACTGTGAGGGAAGTCGAGGAGGAGTGTGTTCTTCTGCGAAGTGGGGTAAGGTTTCAGCAAGAGAAGAGGCAGAGGACTGAGGAGAGTCCTGGTGTGACCGTAACAAGAAGATACAAGAGAATATCACAAGGGACTAAGCGACCCTATAGAAACGAAGGAGATGAACAGGCTACGCCCGAGGCTGAGGAAATACCAACCCAGAGAAACAATGTACCTACACCTCTGTGCACTGTGCCACACTCAGGAAGAAACACAAGCTCAACACCAAATTTCCCAGTGTGTCACGCATAGTTGTATTTTATCTTTATTGAAATTGAAATAGGTGCATAAATTGTAAGAAGAAAAATTGTTTAATATGTGCATGATATTGATTCATCCCCCCTCTTAGTATCATTAAGAAGTCACACAATTGGTATCATATCCAGGTTCCTTTAAAGATAGTTCAAATAATGGAAGGAAGATACCAATGCACACTATTTTTACTAAAAATGGATGGAAAGGAAATATCTTATCAAAATGGAGCACCAAGGTTTGATGAATTTAATTGGCACTCATGGAATACTATGATGAAGGCACATCTATAAAACCTAGGATTATAGGTTTGGGATATAGTGTAGGATGGATATACTCCTCCAGAGGGAAAGACAAAGAATAACACTACAAAGAGACTTCACATATATCACGAAATAGCAAGGAATGTCATATTAAATACCCTGCCAAAAGTTGTGAATACTAAGGTTGGATCTCAATCATTAGCTCATGAACTCTGGGAAAAATTAGACTCTTATTTGCCTAAGGAATCTAAAGAATCAAGAAGACTCATTTTGTGAAAGTGAAAGATGCAAAAGATTAGAATATTCTGATGACATCTCTGAATCAAGATGTGTTATGAATACTCAAAGGAAAACTACAGAAGAATTGAAAAGGGTTGCAACCACAATATGGAAACCCTCAAAAAGAAAGAAGAAGAGTCCAAGGAAATGGAAGCATATTTCACCAATAAATTTCAAGAGATGTATGAAACATGTCAAACAAAGAAGTTTAAAATTGATTCATTAGAAGATGAACTTGAAAAGTTAGTTGTAGAAAACTAGAAGCTACTCAAGGAAATCATCATTCTCAAGAGATAGCTAAAAGGATAAATTTAAATTTCAAGTCAAGAAGTCAGGACCGATCCAAATAAATTATGTTTCTAAAGGAAGAATTGTAGAAGTCAAGGAAACATGTTGAACAAGAAAGATGAAAAGGGGTTATTAAATCAAAAGAAGAGACCTTATTCCTAAAAGATCAGCTGTAAAAGTATCAAAGAAAAATTGATGATGCCAATAAGGTGATTAGTGTCTAGTAGGTTCAACTTCAGAAAGAAAAGAAAGACGTTGAAAAGAGTATTGCTAACTATTTAGCTTGAGATAATTTCCATGAAATAGAGAAGTATGAAGGATGAAAAAATAATTAATGAACAAAAAATCAACGACAAGAAAGTGGATAAGAGGTTAAAGAACTAAGAAATAAAGTTGATAAGCTATAAACACAACCGAGGACAAATGACATGTTCAACAAAAGTACACAAATCCTAAAAGAGGTCCTTAGCAAAAAAGGTCACCATCTGACAAATATGATCTAAGTTATAATAATAAAGTTAACAGGAAAGTGGAGCCATTTCCTATAAGGGGAGAATCAAGTAAGCAATCATAATCATGGAAGCATCTTTAGAAGTATAGGTTAAAGGAAGACTCAAAAATCAATTTACAAGTTCAGGAATGTTGCGCTACCAAGGAGACAACATACATTGTAGAAAGGTATGGAAAAGGAACTCACAAATCAAAAGGAGAAAATTTATGGAGTGGATCTATGTAAAACTAGAAATTAGGATAATTGCCTCATGTTGGAACAATAAATAATGATGGAGGATTTGGGAGACGGATCTCACTGTATTCCAAAACAATGATAAACTATAGAAATACCGACCTGTCGTAGAAAGCATTAGAGGATATTTCAATTTAAAATGGGCCTTCCAAAAATAATACAAATTCCATGTCATCATGTATTAGCCAATCAAAATGCTTTAAAATTCGAAAAGGGAGCACCTCTTAAACAATTTTTTAATATAAATTTGGGGATAGGTATCATAAAAAAACTACTTTTTTTGTTCGTATTTTCAAGATATCTCCGTGTGTTTTTACTCAAATTTCAATCGGGAGAGCTCGTTTGATGCGGAATTAAATTTCGCATTCAACGAGTACCAACTCGGCATACTTTTGATGGGCCCCGCTACCCGAAAAAAAAGAAACACCTGAAAAAATGTGATGGTGACATCATCATCACGTTTTTTCAGGTATCTCTTGTTTTTGGGGTAGAGGGGCCCATCAAAAGTACGTCATGTGGGTACTTGTTGGATGCGGAATTTAATTCCGTATCCAATGAGCTCTCCCAATTGAAATTTGAGTAAAAACACACAGAGATATCNTTCTTCCTCCAAAATTAATAAATATTATTTTATTATTTTAACTATTATTTTATTAATTTTCCTTAGGAGGCCCATTTTGAATTGAAATTTCCTCTAATGAAGGTTGTGCGCAAAAAAAAGAGGGATTGCGTTCGATGGTAAGCATTAATGGATAATAAAGTAGTGGTGGTAGCGATGACTAAGACACAACATCATTAATTAGTGGTAGAGAATAGTTAATTGAATTTGGACATAGAAAGTAGGTTCTTGTGTCGAGGATTGGTGCCCTCACAGGTTGGAGCATGAATACTACAAGTTGGTGCTTGCGTAGAGGATTGGTGTCTTCACAGGTTGGAGCCTGATATAATGAGTTGGTGCTTGTTTGTGGGATTGGTGTCCCAATCAAATTGATGTATGAGTGAGTTGGTACTCATATCGTGGATATTGGTGTCTCCCATCTATCTATGTAAGAAATTTATATGTATTTATAAAGTTAATTTACAAATACTTTGTGCACACTTGCATTTTATTGTACAATAGTCTTGGACTTAGAATAATACACATTATAAAACAAATTCAAAATATTGAAATTAGAATACACATTGTAACAATTTTATATTTACACTTTTGGAATTGAAATTCACTTCAAAATCAAAATTGACACTTTCAGATTAAAAATTCACACTTCAGAACTAAAATTCACACTTTTGTAATCAGTACACACTTTAGAAGTTAAATCATTCGAATTCAGATTTTTAGAATTGAAATCCACACTTTTAAAACCCAATACTCATACTTTTAGAATCCATTTCTACAGTATAGAAACATTGATATTCATAGTTTCTTAGTTTATATTATTATTTAGTAGTCCTAATTTAATGAAATTAGCATTGTTGAGTTGAAATGTTATCATGATACTAGTGGGGGAAGGGGGAGGTGGGGGTTTGATGATACTAGTGGGGGAGGGGGGTTGGAGGGTTCATTTAGGTCTAGAAAAATTGAATTGAGTTACATGTGGGGACTTGGAATAGAAACAAACAACCAATATGATATAAATGTTTTGTTCCATTAGTACCAACAAATTAAGTTTGCCATGATTTTGGGAGACTCCTCCCTCATAATCAATCAAGAAAGGGAAGAAAAATGTATGGAATGAATAGTGTTTTGAATAATGTTTCAAATAATCCATGGACTACCTACCTCCCTAGATTATATTCACATTATACGTGTCAAAAGAGGAAATAATTTTATGGTGGATACCATGGCTGATGAAACGATTCACCTATATAGGGGGGTTTCGGTCAATATGGGGACCGCCCAATATGTATTGGATAGCTTAGCATATTTTCATGGTATCATATATTTATGTCCACAATGTTCCTGGGCATATAAAAGACCCTCCTCTAATGCAAGGTGGAAAAGGAATGGAATTTCACAAGTGTCAAAGGATTAACAACATGTTTGCATGCCATATGTGTTCTTGCAATGGGAGAAAGGGATATATAACTCTCCCTTGTATCTATTGTTTCCTAACACATTTAAAATCAAACTAGTAGATGGTGCAATTTATGATGGATTTAATGGAGTTCTGATGTAAATGTGGGATAGTGTCAATGGATCAAGGTTTTAGTGATATACGTTCAAACAAATTTCTTAGTGGAGTTTGGCTTTAGGGTCCCTTGGTGTACTTTAATTAACGAGATAAATTTGGGGCTGATTACAATGTGTTCTTAGTATACGGATGATCTTTGGCTCACCTTTAGCATGGCCAACTGAACATTCCCCTCTCTATCCACATTCCTCTTTCAACATACCTTCATGCTTTGTTTTTATATAGGATATTGGGTGGAATTGAACTTGGTTTTAAATTCACATTGACTGGAGGATCTATCTTTAATTTGGGAAGGTATCTTATTCATTATTCCAGAAGAGTTTGAGTACAATTCAGGGACCTTATTTTTAAGTTTATAGTCATAAAAGAAGCCTAGAATCTTGTGTGAATATGCATTTTGTGAATTAGGATGGAAAATCTTCCTAATTGAGGATGACACAATATGGGGAAGGACAAGATAACAAATCTTCCTAGAAAGAATGATACAGGATATCAAATACCTAAGTATTCACATGGAAAAGAAAGTGAAAAAACAAATTGATTTGGAAGCTAAATAAGGGGACAAAGTTCAAAATATGATAAGTTGGCTAGTGACTCAAAACTCCTTTATAATATCATCTTGGGATTTGTTTGGAGCTCTCAATTAGTGGTTGGATTTTCAAATATCTCCATGTCAGTGAGAGATCAAGTTGTTGAAAAGGACATTATGCAATAGATTGAATTGGAAATGTTAGGAAAGGCGAATGCTCATGGAGGATAAGATCCTAAAAGGGACGACGTGTCAATGGACGAAGCACATAGTGGTCGTAAATTTGGTCTTGATTAGTTTCTTTTATGCTATTTACTTGTATTTTATTGGTAGGGAAATATGTTAGGAAATACAATTATAGGGATAGTAATAATACTTTAGTCTATCATTGCAATAGATTTCTTTTGAATAAGTCAATTTCATTTTGAATAAACTCTATAGAGCACCATTCTTGTAAAAAAATTGCTATATCATGATACTATTTTAAGTTCACATTTGATAGATATAGCCTACATGGGCTTGGCCAAATTTCACATCCATGTGGGTGTGGGTGTGTGTAGAGAGAGAGAGAGAGAGAGAGAGAGAGAGAGAGAGAGAGAGAGAGAGAGAGAGAGAGAGAGAGAGAGAACTTTTTGATTGGGTCTATTGTAACTTGTTGTGGGATGGAGTGTTATCCTCCCCAGTTAGGTTCTATTCTCCTAAGTGACATGTTGAAATCATAATGTGTATATTATTGTAACAGTTTCAGGCCTTGTTATTGGCTTGGATTTGTTCTTTAAAGAACCTAAGATCCATCCTTACTATTATCCTCAAAATGAAGAGAATTTGCTAATTGGGTCTAGCTCAAGTGGTTGGATTACCCTCGCACTTTGATTCCATTCTCATAAGTAAAATGTTGAACTTATAATGTGTATATTGCTGTAACTACTTTGATTCTGGTTGTTAACCTAGCTTTATCCCTTTAAAAATTTAAGATTTATCCTTTGTATCATCCTGAAAATAAAATAAAATAAAAGTTTTCTCCAAACATAATAGCACCCCTCTATATAATCAACAAAATAATATAAAGTTAAAAATTCGTAATTTTCTCCCAGTCACATATAACGTTTACTCTTATTAAGAATTAATAATAAATATTTTATATTAACCAATCACTTTCTCATGATTTGCATACATTCGTTTTTGTTTGTAAAAAGGAAAATTATATAAAAGATATAAGTTAACACTCTATAAACCAAATCCTTTTATTGCGTCGAGAGGTGCATTCTACAGCTCGGTATGAGGTAGAAGTGTAATTCCGTGCTCAATGTGGAGATGACACGTGTCACATAAAAAAGTCGGCTTATATATATATATATACAAGTCAGCCTAATAATTAATAATCTTAGGTGTATATATATA
>LPNX010743312.1:454126-465645 GCA_001517045.1 Pseudotsuga menziesii | reverse complement strand
CCAAAGTCCCCAACACCATTCTCCATCACCCCCAGGATCAGGATACCCTTCCTCCGCACCATCACCACCACCACCACCATCATCTCCACCACCTCCACCCCCGCCTGATTCACAGCCGAGACCACCATCATCACCATAGCCGGAGGTGGATATATCACCTCCCCAAACCGAAAAACCCCCGAACACTGAACCAACCCTTCCGACACACACCCCTTCGACCTCTGACCCACCTTCCACTTCTGCAGGTCCTCCCGACAAACCAACAGCGCCAGCAAAGGAGCCAACAGAGCCTCTTCCTAGACCAGATCAGCTAAGGATCAGCTTACGGGATGTAAGCTCGTTGACCGACTCAGAGGTTGGCCAGCTACTCAACACCCTAGCAAAAGAGTCGAAGAGGAGGACGACCCGACTAAGGAAACAGCTAGCGGATAAGGAGACTCAAGAAGTCGAGTTTCTCGACAAATGCAGGTCTCTCGTACAGACTGCTGCTCCAGGACCTGTCGACACTGCTACCGACCGACCGCTAGACAGAGCATATCAGCTGTTTGAAGGCTTGGTGTCGACCATACAGACCCACCTCCACGAGACTAAGGCCGGGCGAAAAGAAGAAACTGTCCGACTGCTCCTGACTCAACACACAGCATTCTCGGAGGCTCACAAACTCCTACAAGACCACATGGAGGAATCCATTGTAACTGAGGAAGTACTCCGAGATTGGCCTACTCATTATGGGCAGGTCTATAGTCAGACGAGGCAGGCCAGACAAGGCATTCAGGCCTTGGAAAGAAGGAAGTCGACTGAGACAGAACTGAGGCAGACAATCGAGGATCAAATAGTGATGGAAAACACTAAGCTGCAGCAGTTGGAACGTGAGGCACACCAGTGGGTTCAGCACGCACTTCCCAACTTGGAGACAGTCGACAACATCTGTCCGCAGATGAAAAGACTCCTTGAGACTGCGGAAGAACACAATCAGCTGCTGGGCCCCAACATGGAAAATATTGCAGAAATGGCAATGGCAGAGAAGATGTCGGTACTCTCAAATCTCACTACTCTGACTATCGACATTCAGAAAGCCTTGCAGACATGGACGGACTTTCAACATCAGCTTGCCATCACAGCACCAGCCATAGTCGAAGTCTGTGTACAGAGAAGACCAACTATTCGGTTGCACAGCCCACCTCAGTAGCAGTCTCCTTTTTGCAGATCTAATTCTTGGCATTCTAATCTATTTTGTTTTACCTCCCTCTTTCTTCGGGACGAAGAAATGTTTTGTTTGTGGGGGAGATGTAGAAGGAGCAAGTCGACATAGGTCGACTTGAACGAAGACCGACTTAGTCGATCAGCCGACTAAGTCGAGGTACCGACTACGTCGGTCGGCCGAGTAAACACAGTAGTTAGTCTGTTAACTAATAGTCGTGTCGGTTCGGTGAACCGACAGGTAGTTATGATTGTAACTGTTTGTAACCTGTATATTAGGCTGTTGAGCCACACAAGAACGCAGTGCAGTTCTTGGCTTTGTGTGATCTATTGAGAATAATATAATCTGTTCATCTTATCAGTTCTTATCTCTTGCATCTGTGTATATTGTTGTATGTATTATTGGTAACCTTATGTGATCTGTAAGATTACAACACTACTCCACATGCATCCATGCATTATCCATGCAAATCTTGCACTAGCTAACTGATTGTGAACTAACTAAAAGTAACTGGGGGCTAACTGAGACTAACTAGTACTAACTCCAACTAACTGAAGTAGGTTGGTGCTGGGACTCCCAGTGGCTCCTAAAATGTAGGGATTGGTCTAGGAGGCACCCAAACTGATGCATGCACATGCAATAAGTGGCAGTTTCCCTCTAGCAGTGTTCCCCGCACTCTAATAACTGGTACATGTGGACCCATTAGGCCAAGTGGACCCAATGGTACTATTAGAGCCAATTAATTAATTAAGGTTCCTAAGTTAGGCTAATAATCTAATAGATAGTATGGTCAAGGGAGGATTAGTAATCCTAACACCCCTGTTGAATCCTAACTTGGACAACTATGGGCCCTGGTAACAAGACCATAGGTCACCCAAATACAATCTAAAATAAATAATGTTGCTTAATGCAACGGAGGAAATAGGGGAAAACCTCATGGGAAAAAATCCCCCTCAAAATAAGCAGGAATACAATTTTTGAAAAAACTTGTGAAAATTTTTGGTACTATTTGTAGCACTATGCAGCATCAGTATATTGGTTCTATGCAGGTGAACCCATGAATCCAAAAAAAATTATTATGTCTTTGGGAATCTTCCTCTTTGGAAGAAGAACAATGCACTCAGCTGAATCAGAAATATAAATAGTTGCATGATGAAAACTGGACCCATGTAGAGCAGCTGAAATCATCTGAAGAGAGAGAAAAGGTGCTTGATAATTCGAACCATGTGAGGAACACACAAGAAACTAATTTATTGCAGCCTTTAATAGAAAACCATTATTGGTAAAATCAGCCCCAAGTGTTAGGAGCAAGTGTCCAGGCGGATGCAAAATGTCTTCTTCTTTACTAGTTCTGTGAGTAGATGAGCATGTGACCAAAGGTAGAGAAGCCCTGGGATGGTGGAGAGCGAATGCTTGAGCTCCATAGTCTGATATAGCTTCATAAATATCCAATAATTCACAAAATCTAATATCAATAATATCATAAGAGAAAACTAACATCAAATCCTCAGCAGCAAAATTGAAGGAGACTTGCGATGCTTGATTTGTCACACCAAAATTGATGAAACCTGTTACAATCAATACTGTATGCTCTTGAATCTTAAAAAATGAAACACATATTATCATATCAGAAAATAAATAATATCCAACAAGGTTCATATCATATCCAAAAATGTGAAGTGAAATCAAATCCCTAGTAGCAATTTTGAAGGAGACTTGCGGTACTTGATTTGTCACACCAAAATTGATGAAACCAGCTACAATCAGTACTGAAAGCTCATGAACCTGAAATATTGAACCAAGTAATATTAGATAATATCTAAATAATATCATATCAGAACCAAGTAATTCAATATCAGATCCAAAAGTGTTGAATGAAATCAAATCCCCGGCAACAATTTTGAAGGAGACTTGCGGTACTTGTTTCTTCACACCAAAATTGATGAGAACAAATACAAGTGGTATTGAAGGCTCATGAACCTGAAATATTGAACCAAGTAATATCATATCATATCATATACAATAAAGGTCATATCAGATCCAAGAGTTTGCTCCATCGAGATGGTAGATGCACAATTTTCTCCTTCTTCAAAATTCTGAATATCGGTGCATGCAATCATGTAGAAATTTGCTGGAAGCTCAAGATCAATGAGAGTGAATGGATCATTCCTGCAACCTGAAATTATTTCCAAAATATCCAAATATTTACAAAATATAATATCATCAAACTCATGAGAGAAAACTAACATCAAATCCCTAGTAGAACTTTTGAAAGAGATTTTTGTTACTTGTTTCTTCACACCAAAATTGATGAGAACATCTACAAGCAGTACTGAAAGCTCTTGAACCCTAGAACCAAGTAATATCAGATTAGATCCAAAGAATATCATATCAGATCCAATAAATTCCATATCAGATCCAAGAGTGTGCTCCATGAGCTAGTAGATGCACAGTTTTCTCCTTCTTCAAAACCTTTGAAAGATAATTTTGGTGCTTGTTTCTTCACACCAAAATTGATGAGAACAGCTAAAAGTAGTACTGAAATCTCTTGAACCCTAGAACCAAGTAATATCAGATCAGATCCAAATAAGATCATATCAGATCCAATAAATTCCATATCAGATCCAAGAGTGTGCTCCACCGAGATGGTAGATGCACTGTTTTCCCGTTCTTCAAAACCCTGAGTATCGGTGCATGAAATCATATAGAATTTGTTGGAAGCTCTAGATCAATGAGAGTGAATGGATCACTCCTATAAAATGATATTATTTCCAAAATATCCAAATAATTACTTATATGCACACCAGCAACATCATTAGAGACAGAGAAATCAAATTCCTCACCCTTTCCTGGAGAAATCACCGATAAACTATACACAAAATTTATAATAGAAGAATCACTGGAGAATTTTTGCATAGAATGGAAGGAGAGATTTTCTTCAACAATGGAGATTCGAATGTATTCTTCTGGATCAGCCATGTGAGGAGATGAGATATCAGAGATCTCATACACTTCCAGAGCAGCGGGAGAAGGAGTCACTCCAAGGAGACTTTCTTCAATTCGAATTGACTGTGAGAAAGATTCTGCTTCTTCTTCATCTTAAACAACTTCATCAGAGAGAGTAGAGGCTGAGACTTTTGAGTAAATAACTCTTGTGGTTCTGAATTTTCTCCCCATATTTCTATAACAATCCTCATTTTGCTTCCCAAATATTCTATCCAGTTCTATCAAAGATCCTTTGGGTATTATGCAAACTCAATAAGGTCTATAAGCAAGCTTCAAGAAAAAGTACCACATATTGCTCCATAAGCTTTATCACCATTATTTAGCCAGTCTTTCTAATATTCATAAGAATCTCTACCAAGTCCCATAGATACCTCATAGATACCTTGTCCCTTCAGATATGGAATCATCTTTGACTTCCATTCTGAATATCTTATGGATGGAGTAAGAAGAGGAATTGATAATATCGAATCCATATGATGTTGAACTTGCAAAATATCATTGCAAAACTAAAAATATATTAAGTGTTAGAATCATGCTTTTCCTCTCAACATGAACATATTTTCAGGGTCTGTCACGCCCTCTCCACTACACTAAATAAATTTAGAGCTAGCAAATCATCATAGGGGACTTCTATGGAAACCCAACTGCTTCTAATGTTCGATGGGGAGAAACAAGCATGAAACCTGCCTAAGAAGGCTCTGATACCATATTAGAATTTGAATTTCATTTATATCTTCAAGAATATAGTTCTAATAATGTTTTTAGGAAATATATGGAGAATTAAGATACAAACTGAACAAAACAAACCACACAGGAATTGAACAAGTATTGCTCAGGAATTTACAGTATCATTCACAATAATACAATACAGTGTTACAATAGTTTACATAGGAAAATAATTTGAATGCATGACATGCAATTCGAATCTATCCACTGGATCTGACTATATCTAACTAACCATCTAACTCATGGTGTCTCAATCAATGTCAGAGTCCAACAGATCAACTCCCAGATTTCCAACAACTCAAACAATCAATGACAGGTAGTTAACTCAATGCAACTGAGTGTGGTAGGTGGGAAAAGGCGCCTACTCCACATGTAGCCATGCATTATCCATGCAAAGCTTGTGTTGGTTAACTGATTGTGAACTAACTAAAAGTAATTGGGGGCTAACTAAGACTAACTAGTACTAACTCCAACTAACTAGAGTAGGTTGGTGTCGAGACTCCCAGTGGCTCCTAAAATGTAGGGATTGGTCTAGGAGGCGCCCAAAGTGATGCATGGAAATGCAGTAAGTGGCAGTTAACCTCTAGCAGTGTTCCCCACACTCTAGTAACTGGTACATGTGGCCCCATTAGGCCAAGTGGACCCAATGGTACTAGTGGACCATATTAATTAATTAAGGTTCCTAAGTTAGGCTAAATAATCTAATAGATCGTATGGTCAAGGGAGGATTAATAATCCTAACACTAAGTGGGAAGATTATTTACACTTGGTGGAATTCGGTTAATGGATATAATTCCTCTTTGAAGATGAGTCCTTTTGAGTCCATGTATGGAAGGAAGTGCAATACTCCCATCAATAGGGATAACCCAGTAGACGGAGTCATTATTGGTCCAGAGTTATTAAAGAAAATGGAGGATCATATGGTTAAGATAAAGTAGAATCTAAAGGAAACTCAAGACAAGGAGAAAACCTATGCAAATTAGAATAGGACTACCAGACAGTTTCAAGTTGGAGATCATGTGTTTTTGAAAGTTAGGCCCAAGAAGAGTTCCTTAAAATTGGGAAATTTCTCCAATCTAGTCACCAGATATTATGGACCTTTTGAGGTCTTAGCTCTAAGCTAATATAGGACATGTTTCTTATGATTTAGTTCTACCTACTTGCATTAGAGTACATAATGTGTTTCATGTGTCTTTATTGAAAAAATATATACGTAATTCTAACCTTGTAATTGATTGGAATGTGATATGGGTAATTAGAGTACTTTTATTTTCTTTGTTGATGTGTGTGTGTGTGATACTAATCATGTGATCATATGGACTATGATCTAGGTGGAACCAAAACGGCTATTTCTGGTACATCTAGTTTCCATTGTGGGCAGCAAGGTTAAGTTGCTGCTAAATCTAGAGATCAGACAAGTTAAGGTACAGTGGGATCATTACAACCCTGAGGATACTACATGGGAACTAGAGGATTCCATGAGGGAAGCATACCCTCGCCTATTTTGAAAACTTAGTGTTATGGTATATATATGCAATAAATATGTATTGAAGATGATGCATTGTCTTAAGGGGGAGGGGGATGTAATACCTCAGTTATTAATCCATGGACTTATTATAATGATTTGCTTAGGTGACTATGATTTGTTTAATTAATGGTGTGATGACATGACTATATGGTTATTGTTTTACTATGGCTTATAATTAATTGTATAGTTGACATGAATGTGACTATTTGTCCATGTGACTATGATATGTATGGTTATTTTATGATGGATGACTTGGTTGATTATGTGACTATGTTGATTATTTGATTATGTGGCTATGACATGTTTGATGATGTGACTATGGACTATGGACTTAGATGTACAATTTATTATTGATGTTTCTCTTAAATAAATCAACAATTGGCTCAACGAGCAACTAAAAGAGTATGGGAGGCCATTTTTTCACAAGTGAGAGGGGTGGGTGATTGTTTCCTAGTTCTTGATTAGAAAACCAAACATTGTAATTGTACTATATTAGACCTTTTTAATGTTATTTGATTTATTTTGGAATTGTTTTAAACTATTTTCAGGACTTTGTAATAGTTAATTGTGATGTTTTATGACAAAAAGAGTTACTTGTGTACCCTCATGGAGATATTGTGGACTCCACTTGGTGAATGTGCCCTCTTTGGGAGATATTCTCTCCTATTTATGTGATTTTGGTCATTTATGAGCCCTCTTCCTAGTTTTTAGGGGCTACAAGCTATTTTCTAGCTTCCACTCTTACACAATGCATTGATGACCCTATTTTTGTGCTTCCACTTAATAATTTGTTGCAACTCCTCCTCATGAAGCTATTTTAGGTAAAGTAACCCCACCACATGAACCTTCACTCTCCTAATTCGAATTTGGGAGTGGGGCCCACCTTATCCAACCCCTCCTTATGCAAATTTGAGTTTCTCTCTCATGAAATTTGAGTGGGTCCCACCCAACTTGAATTAGCTCCATTTTCCCCTTAGAATTATATTCTTTCCTTAATGGAATTCGAATTGACCCCTAGTGGTAAAATTAACCCCCCCTCTCTTGAATTTAGTTGGATTACCTTAGGTCGATTTGCCTCTCCGCCTTATAAATTAATGTGCTCTCTCCTTGTTGAAGCTAATCATGAGCTTGGATTGCTTGGAATATGTTATTCTCATTGGGTTGTGAGTGTGACAGTGTACTATTGAGTTGGGACTGAGTTTCTATAGCTTGATTCCCTTAGATCCCAATCTAGTGTTAAGGTGCTTAGCTAGTTATGAGTGGTTCCCATCGACATCAGAGATGTAAAATTATCTTGCTTCTACCTAGGTACCTCTTCCCATCCGGGTTCTCAACCAGGTATGGGAGGATCCCATCAGCAGTAGTGACAAATAGGCAATAGATGGTCGTGTGAATTTTATGGGATTAAATTGATAGACTGAGGGTACTCTACTTGTGGATATGCAGCCTTAGCTGGGGGGGTGTCCTGTTCAATTTTATGTATTGACTTTTCCTACGGCTGGGAGGAATGTTGTCCTTTTGGAGCCAATTTACCATATCTTGAGATAAGTATTTCTCATATAATTTTATTTATGTTTTAACATATTTTTATGATGATTATGTGAAATGGTGGATGAGTTGATTTAGTTGTATACTTGATTATTATATGTCAGGATCCGGTTACAGCAATAATGGAATCCATAGGATTCGATTCTGAGACAATATTAATTATAATATTCTTTCTCTTCTTTAATAACTATAACTGTGACTCTACGGTATTGAGGGGGCGCAACCATATTCTATGGTTCTCCAATATATACCCATTTATGTATTTTGGGACATGTTCCATTGTGTCTATAATAACGTTTCCAATAAGGATCTCCTTTCATTTCATCGAAAAATATTTTTGGATGACCAAGATATGTCTGTTTTGGTTCTGCAGTTTTCCCGATGTCAAGATGAGCGCACTAGTTGTTTGATTGGGAATGTTTTGTGCATGGATTTGCTCCTATTTTTAGATCTGAGTTTTAATAATTTAATAGGAATGTAAAGTTTATTGATCGATGGAGGGAGGTAGCCATGCAATCCAAAATATATTAGTGAAAAATGAGTCTAGGGGACAACCATTAGGAGTTGGTTTTGTGGGTTGTGATTGGAGTCGGTCCCTTTTGTTTTGATTTGGTTGGGGTGTGGTTGTCGATTACAACCTACAGATATGTCTTGATGTGTGTTTTGCTTATTGTTTATCCTCACCAACAACACACACATAACAACACCATAAATTAACTTAGTTTGCGGAAAAACCGATAACAACAATACTCAACTATTTAACAATTGTGTTTCAACATTAATAGAATTTATAATGCATGAATGGTTTTATGGACCTTATTCTCACTAAGGATGATGAAGAATATGTGTTAATCACATTTTGTTGTGATTATGACCTTTGATAACTTGATTAAGTGTTACAATTATATTAATTAAGTGTTGTAATTATCTTAATTAAGTAATTGATTAAATATCGCAACTTTAATAAATAAGTTTACTCTAGAATCAATATTTTGATTATTTTAAGTGTGGGATAACCATGTTTTGTCTCAATATATTGCGCTTAAACTTAAATTAGTCTTAATAGTAGCACCCTTAACCTTAGTTAAGGGCCGGGGACATTACAATTGATTGATATGTGTCTAATTTTCCTTTTATGATTATGAATTTTTTACCACAAACATTATGGTCCATATTCCTTCTCTTACAATATATGTCACACAATTTGGATCTCTCAATCTTCAAACATAACAATTTTACCCACACCACATGTTTGAGACTAGTTTTTGGACTAGTAAAAAACCCCACCCTCCGTAGAATATAACTCTAAACTTATAATGAACTTGAACCTTAAATGTTTACCATAGATACCTCACGATGTCCTTTGAACCTCCTCAACCTTTCACTACCTGAGTCGTCCCTAAAAAAATTATAGTGAAAACGAATCTGGTACCAAAAGTTATGCACCAAATTCCCAAAATAACATAAAAATAGGAAGAAAGAGTAACCCAACACCTTGAGAATGAAATAAAGAGATGAATAATAAGCATTTTCAATGGGGAAACCTCCTTATACAATGTATCAAATTCACAAGTCAATATGAGATGATCATAAAACTAGGTCTCCTTGGTATATATACAAGAGAAAAAGAGTACAATTACAATTCTTGTTGACCATATAATTACAATTAAGGTCCTAGATGACTAATAATTTTAATATAATAATAGAAAAGTAATGTCACAAGATAAAGGATTAATAGTATAAAATCCCCTTTACAACATCACGTTTCTAGGTAGTTTAGTCATGTTCAATATGATATTTCAATTCCTTAGGGCTATTTCGATGGTGCAAGCCAATAAGTACCATCCTAAGGATGGATGGAAGCATATTATTTTGACAAAAAAACCCACTCTATAAATTTAAAGAAAATTTTTGCATAGGCACAAACAATTATGCATAACTATTAGGACAATTTTTTTATTGAGGTTAACAGTTATACCAAGCATCTCAAATCTAAGTTCTTGGTAACTCCAATTCATCTCTAACTTGTCTCCAATTTATGTTCACTTAAAGAGGATAAAAAAGGTTTTTACAAATATGTCTTTCCAGCATATATATATAGGGAACAAAATAATCCCATAGATACCTAATGGAGTTTAGTTGGTTAAGGGGTCTTGGATGGTGATAGAATCAATAAATGATGTTGTTAAACCTAATCTCACACTCTCTATTTTTTATTATTGATACCTATGGGATTTCCCCGTGTTTATTTTCTATAGTTAATATCTCTTTGGAGATTCTAGACTCCTTTAAGTGAAAGTTAAGTAATAAGGACATAGAATTTATGCCCAAGTGCTGATGCATGATAAGTAGATCCTCTCATCGAATAGATGGGTCAATCATATATCATTTTCTCGCATTATTGAATTTAAATATCATTTTTGTAATATGTTTTCTTTTATGGAATACAAGTCCTTTTGACATTTTTGTGATATCTATTTTAAAGGTTATGTAGGAGTAATATAATGGAATAGAATAGGAGATATGAAAAATAGATCTTATAAGGCTCTCATGGGCTCAATTTTTTTTAATTTATGGTAGAAGTTTCTAACTTCTTGAATGACTTAAAGCGAATAAAAATTATGAATGTTTTCTATGGGAAAAAAACATAGGAGTTATATGTTTTTTAATACAATGATCTCATGGGTTATTACTTGGGTTACCATAAAGGTTGTCGAGGTTGCAAGGGTTGTTAGCATGAGGACCTTACAAATGATTGGCGATATTATCACAGTGACTATGGGTTCATTAAGGTTGTAGAGGTTACACGAGTTGTTAGCATGAGGACCTTATAAATCATAGGTGATATTATCATAACTATGGGTTCATTAGCATAAGGACCATAAAGGCTCCATGGATAATTATAATAAGTACCTTAGGGTTTATATGGGTTATTGTCATGCAAGCCATAAGGTTATTAAATGATGACGATAGAGATTATAGAGGTTATTAGTGGGGTGAACAAAGAGCTATGAGAGTTATTATTACATGGATCATAGGTTTACTTATATTGGTTTTAGGGATTATTAAAATAAAAAATGTAGAGCCTTATCAACATATTGTAGACCATATGGGTTATAGGAGTTTAACACATATCAATTGGAGGGACTAAAAGAGTTATTAACATAACGAAATTAGATATTATTAATATGGAAACCATAGAGGTAATAATAATTATTAATAAATGGGACTTAAGTGTTATAGTGGTTATTATAATGAGTATTGTATGTTTAAAGGTAGTCATTACGCAGTCAGAGAATTGTAAAGAAGGAAGCTGCGTTGGAGAGTTGAAGATCTCGACGTTTCGACCCCTACTTTGGGATCATCCTCAGGAGAACTAGAAGCTTATTGTGAGAGGCAATTGGCCCAAAAGGTATATTTATACTCGACCTTTCGAAAACCTAGAAGAAGTCGGTTCAGGTTTAATAGCAGTAGTTTTTGAGTTAGTTAATTTTAGAAGTTTTTTTAAGT
>LPNX010743312.1:435351-454053 GCA_001517045.1 Pseudotsuga menziesii | reverse complement strand
TTTTTTTTTTTTTTTTTTTTTTAAAGATAAGGGCAAATGGGGGCAAAGGTTAAAATTATTAAGCAAGGTCAAGGGAAAATTTTATTTTTATTTTTACAATAATAATTTATACTTATAATCTTATAAATATAATTTATCATGTCATTTAAATGAACCTTTTATTTTAATTTTAATTTTAAAGTTCAAAAATTGAAAATTATCAATTCAAATAAAGTTTTTAATTTTTAATTAAAGAATATAATTTTTAAGAATTTTAATTATAGATTTAATTAATTAAATTGTTTAAATGTTAATTAAAGTTTTGTTTGCCAAGGATTAAAAGGGAGAAATTTTAGGGGAAAAGTGAAAGTGTGAGGAAAAAAATTTTATGGATTTTTTCAAGTTTTGTTAAAAAATTTAAATTGTTAAATTTTTAAAATATTAAAAATATTTTTAAATTTTTAACTTAACTTTTAATTTCTTTTTTAAGGAAGAGGGGATTTTTGGAAGATTGGAGTAATCAACACCCTTGTTACCAGATAAGAGATATATGTCTTCCAAGTATTACAACCCAAAACAATCTTCTTCTTAGTTGGAGCGAACCTCTTCCTTAAACTTGCTTGTTGTGAGTGTATGTCTCAAATGAGGAGGGTGACCCCTCTATTTATATTTGTTTTCTGGGTGACTTTTCCTCATGGGATCGACTTGTCTTTTTTTGAGGATAAAATACAATATCATTTTATTTCTTGTGCTGACATTAAGTATTTTACATACAATATAATATTGTTATTTTTATGGTTTTACATGACAAATACAATAAGAATATAAATACAATGATAATATCTTCTAAAGTTGCATCTTAATTCAAAACTCGCTCTCGGAAAGGAAGGTATTCTTCTAACACAATCTTCAACATTGCCTATGTTATCTTGTACTTGACCATTTACTTATTGACCTTTTCATGAATCTATTCATCACTTTAAGTTATGTATGAGAAATCCATTTTCATCACACCATGCATCCAATATCTCAACATAGCGTCTCACTAGTGGGGGCAACCTTATCATCCTTTTGGACCTTATGGGTCTCAGCATCCTTTCATACCTTATGTCATCATGGGACTTCCATCCAACTCATCTTCCAGCTTTGCAAGCTACGCATGCCAACTCTACAAGTTGTGCATCTGCCAACTCTATATATTGTGCATGTCGACCCCATAAGTTGTGTGTTTTCTAGCTCTACAAGTGGCATATACCAACTCAACAATTTGTGCATCTTCCAATATGAAAATTGGGCATGCCAACTCTAATACACATCTTCCAGTCCCGAAGACTGCACATTGTTCCTGTGAACGACTACCCGTTGCTACCACACTTGGTCTGATATTGCCTCCTAAAATCACATATGTAACATCAGTCCCTTTCATGAGGGAAGTCCATCTAGACCACTCCAAGCTTGTCCCTGAAGTATTCAAACTTTACCCTTGATGGAGGCTTGGTTAACACATCAGCTATCTGCTCGTCGGTCGCAACATATTGAAGCTTCACAACCCCCTTTTGTACCATATCATGAATGTAATGGTACTTGATATCGAGTTGCTTGGACTTGTCATGAAACATAGGGTTCTCTAACCACTTATGCAACTCTAGTTGTCACAATAGATACAAGGTCACCTATAACTCGAGATCAAAATTAGTAATGCAAGCAACTTTCGAAGCCACACAGCTTCGCCATTGGTTGTACATGTTGCTATATAATTTCCCTCAGTCGTACTGAGACCCACACTAATATTCTTCTTGCTAAGCCATGAAATCAGAGTTGACCCCAGACTAAAGAAACATCTTGAACTGCTCTTATTGTCAATAAAACTACCATCCCAATCTGAATCAACATAGCCATGTAGACTGATCTCACAAAGTGAGACATATCTGAGTCCATAATCAATTGTACCGTTCAAGTACCTCATTACATGCTTTGCAACAATCAAGTGAACATGTCTCGGCTCGACCATATACTGACTCAAATTGTTCACCGAAAGAATATATCTAGTCACATGTTTGTCAAGTACATCAACAAACCAATCATATGTCTATACATCTCAATAACTTCATGTTTGTCACCATCGAAGTAGGCATGGATTTACAATACATCATCTTGAATCTCTTCAGGATCTCCACAACATATTTTCCTTTATTCAGGAAAACCTCATCTGGTTTCTACCATATCTCTAGACCTAATAAATAGTACATCATAACTAGGTCTTTCATTTCAAACTCTACAACAAGCTTCCTCTTACATTCTGCGATGAGCTTCTCAACTCTTATTTGAAATAGGTCATCCACGTATAACAATAATATCACCAGTCCACCATCCACAACCTTTTATTAAAGGTTGGGATTTGGTTTACTCTTTGTAAATCCCAATCTCATCAGGAAACTGTCAATTCTACCATACCATGCTCTGAGCACTTGCTTCAACCCATACAATGCCTTTTTCAACATGTGTATACTCATCATGTGTCTTGAATACTTGTGGTTGTTCCACGTACACTTGTTATTCTATTACACCATTCATGAAAGTTGTGTTCACATCCATCTGGTGTATCTTCCATTTCACTTTGCATTTATCACGAGTATAGATCTAATTCAAGTGTATCTAGCCACATGAGCAAATGTCTCCTCATAATATATACCTTCTTTCTAGTAGAAATCATGTTCCATGAACCTTGCCTTGTATTTCTCAACACTGCCATATGTTGAATGCTTTATCTTGTAGATCCATTTGGAAGTCACCACTAACTTCCCTTCCGGTCTTGGAAGCACAACCCAAAAAGCATTCTTCATAATAGACTAATATTATTTGATCAGAGCATCCTTCCATACTTTCTTATCAGTTGCTTCCTCATAACTGGAAGGCATTGAATCAATGTTGTCACGTAGCAATGCTACATAAATGGAATATGGTCGCAGTTTCTTAATTTCTCTGGAGGATCCAGCTGGTGCACCATACTTCTCTGCATCTTGAATAATTTCTCGAGCCCAAGTTGGTATTCTCTTATGAGTAATCATCTCTCAAGGTGGATCTACAGGCATTTGTGTTTTTTCCATATCATAGTCGTATGGAAATTTATCTGCTAGAACCCCATCATTTGCACCTATCTCTGCAACTCTAGGATCTATAGTCTCTTCATCATGGACCTCATCTGAATGCATCTTCCTAGATCTACTAAAAGTTGCATCCTCGTCGATGTGACATCTCTGCTAGTCTCAATCTGTCTACAACTAGGGATATAGACTCTATATACTTTTGATGTTGCACTATATCCAAAAAATATCCCCTTCTTTCCTGAAGGATGCAACTTCAATCTCTTATCCTTGGGAACATGTACATATACAATACAACCAAATATTTTCAGGTAGTTAACCTTTGGCTTCTCTTCGTTAAGAATTTATTATGGTGTCTTATTTCCAAGTGCATTATGAGATATTATATTTTGTACATATACAACAATCCTGGTTTCCTCTGCCCGTAGGTGTAACATTAAATCTTGATCACGTATCATTGCTTTCACAGCCTTCATAGTGGACTTCTCTTTACTCATTTTTGTTTCTTGGAAACGAACTCTTCAACTTCTTTCCTTGTGCACATTCTTGCATACACCATCATACTCTAATTAGATCTCTAGAAAACTTGTTACCACCTTGCTCACGATTGGAAATGCTTTGTAATTCAAATGAGCAAGTATTCTATACCATAGTTCATTTGGATTAATGGTATTGTGTACTAGTGTTGAATATGAGTGCCCCTTCAATTTGTATAGTCCTCCTTCTTCAACACCAATCATGATATCATCATCAATGGTCTTTCATTTTGGCCACATGATAACTTCTCCATCAATAAATGTAACTTTGAATCTCTTCGCATCCAATGCTGAAATGGATAGGAGGTTCTTCTTTAAACCAATGACATATAACATGTCCTTCATATTCATGAGCTTTCTGGAATCCAACTTGTAGGAGGATTCTCCTACCCCTTTAATAGTATATTGATAATCATCTTCAAGCCTCACTTTGTGAGGTGAATATTTCTAAATCAAACTTGAGAAAGATTCCTTGTAACCAGTCATGTGCTTAGAAGCACCACTATTAACAACCCATGTGTCACTTCCATGAGTGACAGATCCCGTAGGAGCGGATATTAGCACATATTCTTCTTCACTTGAATCATCTTCTCTTGATTTCTTCTGAGTAGGTTCAACATCTTCTCCAGTATGAGCATGATGTCTTGTATTCCTTCCTTTTTCAATTATATCTCTTATTTGGGGACAATTTCTTGTAATATGTCCCATCTTTTGACAGTTGTATCATTTGACATTTGAGTAATCCCTTTGAGTTCTTTGAGACTTCTAAAACTTTGGAGACTTATTTGAAGGATGAACTTATTTTTTTATCTTTTCTTTCTTTGTATGGGTAGATAGTTCTTGATCTTTATCGTTACCCAACTTCTCTTCTCTTGCTACCTGTCTAGCTTCTTCTTGAGTGCATTCTTTCCATAACCAACTAAAGTTTGTTAGATTCCTTCTGGAACATATTCCTTGAATAAATGATTCCCATAACCTTTGGAGACCATTCAATGTAGTCATCACTATTTCAACTTCTTAAACTGTGTATCCAATGGCTTCAAGTTGTTCTAATTTGATTTGGGATACTCTTGTGAAGTACGATTGGATTGTTTATGGGTTCTACATCTTCACATTCATGAGGGTGTGTTCTAATTTTATCTTACAGTTGATATTATTTCCTTCATATAATTTGGTCAAAGCATAAAACATTTAATTAGGATTATTGGAAGATGAGACATGAGGAATCGAATGATCCTTGATAGAATTTGCAATGATTCTCTTTTCTCTAACCATGTTGTTCTTGTGCTTTTCCTTATCTTCGTCTCCCTTTGGCTCTGCAACCTCTTCTTCAACATAATTTTCCAAGTCATTTTCTTCTAGGATGAGGAGCATCCTATACTTCCATGCTCTGAATCTATTATCCCCTTAAATCTTTTCATCAACCTTGGTGTTGTTTTTCATCTTGTCAAATCTGGTTTTGAAAATCCTAGCGGGAGGGGGGTAAAAAATAAAAGTTCTTCAATGGAGAATTTGATCCACTAGAAATATGTGCCTCCTTGAAGTGAGTTGAGAAAAACCTCTTTTCACTCAGATATGTAGACAGAATAAGCAAAAAATAGAAACCCTATTTCTCCCGATGCAGCAGTAACTGGGTCAAAAAAGAAAAATCTCATATTTGAAAACTGCCACCATAGAAAGATGCACTCTCCTAGTGTGAGTTCAATTATTCTAAGTTCAATATTGATCTGTGGAGGGAAAGTATAGAAACAAGGAGCCCAAATCTTTGGCAGTTGCACCTATTACAGTTGTTACGGTTGTTGTAATGAATTCTTTCATCATGGCTCTCATACCATGTTAGAAATTTGACTTACAAGCAATTATGTTAGGCATTCATTCATTTAACATATCACATCATAATAATTGAATGCATAAGGATGAATGAAAGAAATACATTCAACAATAAACAAAAAGACACAAAGATTTATTCTAGGGAATCCCTCTCAAGGGAAAAACCCAACATAACTTCTCAATATAGATTCGTGAACCAAGTATAATGCCAGAGTGTTAACAAGAAGCTTCTAGTCAAACCCTGGAACAAGAGATAAATGTCTTCCAGTTCTTCTACAACCCAAAGCAATCTTCTTCGTAGCTAGAGCAAACCTCTTCCTTGAACCTTCTTGTTGTGAGTGTGTCTCTCAAATGAGGAGGGAAACCCCTCTATTTATACTTGTTTTCAGGGTGACTTTTCCTCATGGGGCCAAATTGTCTTTTTGAGAGGATAAAATACAATATCATTTTATTTCTTGAGATGACATTACATGCTTTACAAATACAATATAATATTATTCTTTTTAGGGTTTTAAATGACAAACATAATAAGATAAATACAATAAGAATATCTTCTAAAGTTGCATCTTAATTCAACATAGAATAATCCTAGCAACTTTCAATTCTACTTTCATTACTCTCATTCCTAAATTGAATAAAGTATCAATTTGGAGGATTTTAGACCCATTTCCCTATGCAATTGTTTATATAAGTTGATAGCAAAAGATATAGCTAGGAGACAAAAGTGAATTCTATCTTCATTTATCTCTCAAGAAAATTTTTTTTTTACTAGAAGGAAAATCCATGATGCCATAGGAACAACCCAAGAGACCATGCAATCTATCAAACTAAAGCACTCTCCTGCTGTGATTGTAAAAATTGATATGTCTTAGGAATATGACAAACTTAATTGGCTTTATTTGAGATTTCTCTTGTTATAGGTTAGTTTACAGCTCCAAGTAGTTAATTGGATCATGTCATGTGACACCTTGGTATCCTTTCTAGTTTTAATTAATGGGTCATCCTCCCCTTTCTTCAGATTTGGTAGGTACCTCAAAAAAGCTTTCCCTTTGGCCCCCTCTTGTTTACATTGGCAGTCGAAGGGTTGAGCAAATTTATCTTGCATGAAAATAACATAGGATCTTTCAAAGGTATTTCGACTATGGGGTGCTCCATTTTTGTCAGTGACCTATTTTTAGTTTGATCATATAATACTTTTTTTTAAAGAGAAGTCCTTTTGTTACAGGGATTCTTGAATTTGTTTTTAGATGCATCGGGTATGAGCTATAATGTAAGAAAATCCCTTATCTCCTTTATGAATATTGCACAGGAATATATTGGTTGGGTTTGTATCTAGTTATTTTTCCCTCTAGTGAACATTGAGAATGGGATCAGGTACCTTGGTTTTTTTTTAAATCCATGTTGCTTCCTAAAACTCACTTAACCACATATAAGTCTCCCAACCGCTAGGTGTGTTCTTGAGGGAAACTATGAGTTTGGAACCCACTATCACCTCGATTCCTAAATCCTTCATTTAGACCCAACTCCTAAAAGGTCAAGGGGGTTAGTCCCTACTTACTAAGTTTTTAAAGGTTTTAATTAGGAGTTAAAATTTATTAAGGTTTAATTAAGTTCAATTACAAGCAATCATGCAAATATGCAATAATTTTCAATTATAGGAAAGCCTTGCTTTAAAATTAAACCAAATACAATTGCAAGAAAGAAATAAATCATTACTCACAAAAATAGTGCCAACTCTATTTGGGATATGGAGTCATGCTTTATAAAAATTAAACTTGAAATCAACTCAAAATCCAACAATAACCAATATTCACATTCACATTCCCTAAATGAACCTTCTACAAAAACAAATAAATGATGAACAAGAACTTACTTGCAATATAAGTCGACTTGTGAATTTGGAATTTGAAATAAACAGCTCTGGAAAAAATAAAGATATTGAACTCCAATGCTTTGGAATTAAAAGTGAGAATGAAACAAGAGATTGTTATGTTTTGAAAATGATCCTGTAAATTGTAGTTATTTTTATGTCTCACTTGAGCTTAGGGGAATTAATATGTGAAATAATGAAATTACAACCTAACTAAAGTGTATACCCCGAACACTTGCCTCTTTCGATTTGAGAGAGATTGTATGGTGTGTTAGAATGTTCAACCCATAAATACTTTAGGATTAATCATTATTTGATCTCCCTAAGTTCCTAGACCTTGTTATATACCCCTAGTGAGTTTTCTAGTGCTAGTCCTCATTATTTTTATTATCCAAACTATCTAATTGCCATCCTAGCCTTCATTATCCATCCATGCATGTATATTTGCAACTAATGCACCTATTCTCCTTAATTTTGGGGATCGGGAGCTCCTTCCTTAAATCATGCAACCCTGGATTACTCACAGGCAAATATGACATCAGTTCTTAACTAGTTTATTGATTTATACACCCTACTTGACTTTCACTGTTATTTTTGGAAATGAAACTCTCTAGTGTTCCCTAAATACCCACCTACCTTCATTTAACTACCACTCACACTCAGTTAATTGATACCATTAGTTGTTACAACCAGTTCTATGTCTAGAGGGTAGTTTAAGTCTATCTAAGCCTGCCACATGTGTGGAGTTCAACTAGCTCCTTATTCTCTCGAATTTTTTCTTTAATGTTTTATTATATATTTACACATAATGAGGAATTATATGGTATGGAATATTTTTCCTATTGCTCTTCAACTCATTGTATCATAGCACAATATTCTTCTTCTCTATTTTTTCTTGTACAATCTATGTGAAGATTATTTTTTTACCAAGATCTTCCTGTCAAAATCTAATATGGTATCAGAGCCTGGTCAAGCCATTTTCAATCCTCAGATACTTCCATTGATGCACCAAAAGCAACTAGGATCCACATAAATCCTGGGATATTTGCATTGCTCCCTCTGGATTTATCTAGAGAAGTCTAGCCATGTGTGAAGCACCCTGATAATTTGCTCATTGTCGAAGTAGAGTGTGATTGAGCTTACACAAATTTTCTTTCAATATTTGTGGAGGTGTTCAGTTCTCTCACCAGTAGCACAGCAACAAAGCATGGATATATCTAAGATAGTAACATTCACTTCCTTCAATTACCATGAATGGAAAGCCAAGATTGAGATATTGTTGCACGGCAAAGGTCTCTACAGAGTTATTGTGGCTTTAGAAATCAATCCAAATGCAATTGTGGAGAAAGCAAAGTGGCATAGCAGGAAGGATGAAGCTTATGGATTACTTTTCCTCTCTTTCTCCAAATCCTATTTTCCATCTTGATGGATTGACAAGCCAAAATGAAGTATGGATCAAACTTGAATCCATCTTTGAAAAGCAAGATGATATCAGAGGACATCAATTGGAGAATGAGTTGATCTCATTGAGACCAAGTGATTTCGAAACCATTGAGGAATTCATCACCAATTTCAAGTCACTAGTGCTTTTTATAAAGTAGTGTTGGATTGACAAGAAAGAAGAGAAACTAGTTCTTTCCATCCTATCCAAGCTGGGTCCAGAATACTCAATTTTTGTGTCAACATTCCATGCTACTAAGCTTGCAGTTCGAAATTGGAGGATGCCATCCTTGGATGCATTCATAAATTCTATCACCCAAGAGAAATTCAAGCTCATTCAAATGGGGACTCTCAAAACCTCCAAGGATCATGTCCTTGCATCTCTTGAAAGCAATCATTTTAAGTCCAAAGGGAAGCAAAAAGTGAAGGAGAAGAATCCAAATTCAGATTCCGAAGATGAAGGATCTTATTCTACTGATGAAGGTTCGAATTCCAAGAAGAAGGGCAATAAGAAAGGGAGATCAAAGTTTACCTATTGAAGAAAAATATCTCACAATGAAAAAATATTGTTTTAAGAATAAGATAGACATCATGACTCAGTTGCTCAAAAGGAACAACATTAATGTTCCAAATTTTCCAAGAAAGAAAGGAATGGAAAACTCTATCGATTCCCAGGACCACTGCCACAATGCGTGATTCAAAGGTAATGATTCTCATGTTTTGATTTCTAGAGATAAATTTTTTTCCCGTGTCTCTGATTTTGATACACATTCTGATATATCAGAATCATAAATCTCATTGCCTCTTTTCCAAAATATACCTATCAGTTCTCCAGAGCCATCTCCTTTCAATACTAATTTTTTGGCACTAGTTTCTGACTTGCCTCCATCCAACTCTTTCAAAATACATTCAGATTCTTATTTCTCTGATTTATAAGAAACTTTGAAGTTTGATATTTGGGTTATGAAACCCTTATCCCATCCATTTTATGCACAAAATACCCTACAACTCCCAAATTCTCCAGTTGGTAAACTACACAATTTCATGGTTTCTGATATTGTGTCACCGGTACAAGTTGTATGATTATGTCTTTGTTTTCCTTCATTGGTTGGTTTTCCATGTAATTTTATATATTTGGTCTATTGTTACATACATTTGTATCTGATATAACCTTCATTAGGTCGAATTTGATCCTTATACTCTCCATATTTGCCCAATTATCAATGTAATCTAGTTGCACCTAGTTTTCCTACTGTGACTCAATCTGATTTTGGAGCCACTATACCTTGGTTGTTTGCTACTCCATATGAATTATATTATGATATTTCATAATATCAGAAGCTACATTAAAAAATTAGAAAGGTTTCACATCATTTTGGAAGGAAGGGTTATGGTTTGGTTCACCATTATGCAGCTACACAAGAAATTCAGCCTGTTGATTTCATTGATGTTCTTTGGTTAGGAGGTGATTGCACAGATCTATTTTCCATATCTTATTTTATGTTCAAATCTGATCATTTATGTTTTCACATCAAGAAGCATTCATATAATTCTCCTACATCACCAAAATATGAGTTTCAAGGGGTTTCTCCACATCTTTTTTGTCTGCACAACATTGGAAAACAGATACATGATCAATTCATCTACAACAACTCCACCAATTTTTTCACCCAAAAGCAGTACATTCAACTTATTCAAGTGAAGAACAAGAAAAAGTGAATACATTCGTTTAATTTATGTGCCATGTCCAATCTTGAGGGAGTATTTTCCCCATGAGATTTTGACTCTTTTCTTGTTTTACATGGACATATAAATTTGTAAAGGGTGACCTTAGCCTTTGTTTTTGGGCCCTAATATCTTTTTATTTTTTCAAATAATTCAGGATTAAGGGGAGGTTTTAGAATATTCAACCCAACTTTTTATTTTTTCAAATAATTCAGGATTAAGGGGAGGTTTTAGAATATTCAACCCAACTATACTTTAGGATTAATCATTATTTGATTTCCCCTAGTTCCTAGACCTTGTTATTTACCCCTAGTTAGTTTCCTGGTGCTAGTCCTCATTAGTTTTATTATCTGAACTATCTAATTGTCATCCTAGCCTACATTATCCCTCCATGCATGAATTTTTGGACCTAATGCACCTATTCTCCTTAATTTAGGGATCAAGAGATCCTTCTTTAAATCATGCAACTCTGGATTACTCACAGGCAGTTATAACATTAGTTCTTAACTAGTTAATTGATTTATGCACCCTCCTTGACTATCACTGCTATTTTCGGAACTGGAAATATCTAATACGCCATACCTACCTACCTACCTACCATAATTTAACCACCATTCACACTCAGTTAACTGATCTTATCAGGTGTTACAACCAATTCTATGTCTAGTGGGTAGTTTAAGTCTATCTAAGCTTGCCACATGTGTGGAGTTCAACTGCCTCTTTAGGCTCTCAAATTTTTCCTTTGATGTTGTATTATATATTTACACATAATGAAGAATTATATGGTATGGAATAATTTTCCTATTGTTATTCAATTCATTGTGTCATAGCACATTATTATTCTTCTCTATTTTTTCTTGTACAATCTATGTGAAGATTATTTATGTCTTAAGATCTTCCTGTCAAAATATAATAGGGAGATCAACAAGAGAACACAAGGTCTCCTTCTATCTCCAGTAGTCAATCACAAATATTTTCAGGTGCTCAACAGGAGGACAGTAATGCCACAAGGCTCCCAACAACCTCTAGCCGTTTAGCTGCATGGGTCAACCTTTCTTTTCTCAATTTCTAGTTTTTGTTTTGTAAGTACGCATTATATAAACCAGTCCAAACAAAAAAGTTACAAATCAATAAAGAATCCTAGACATGTGGTTGGGGTGGTATAAACTTACCACCCTAGCCCGTAAAAAATAGTAAGAAAATCAGTTCTTAGAAAATAGGGAACAATTACCCATTCAGAAGATGGGGGTTGAGTACAAAAATTTTAACAGTGCGTAAGAGTTTCAAAGATATAGACATATAAAAGTAACATGGATATAAACTAGAAGAAAACAAAAATATCAGAACGAACAATAAAAACTGAGATAAGCCTAGCAGGTTGCAGGTCTCTTCATCAGTTCCAAGCTTAAGGGTTCGGGTTGTACTGGTTCTCCTCAATGATCGGACAACCTCCATAGAACTCTTCATCGGTCAAAGGTTCAGACTGCTTAACAGGAAGAGGATAGGTTTTACGAATTGATACCTCAATGTCGTGTACCCGTTTATGATGATATTGGGTGATTGTGGACAACGTCGAAAATGTAACGGATGAAGAGTGAGGCGTAGTTGGTACCGAACTCATATCCATTGAAACCGTGGGTGCCACCAAAATGCTACCGCTGCCCCCTTCTCTCGGCGTACAGAGACCCAGAGCCAATCGCTTCCATGCTGCAGTCGTGTCCCATCTATTTAGAAGAGTGTCAAGTTCAATAAGCTTAGCTTTTTTACTGTAAAAAAGAGCTTCCAATATAGTTCCAGGTTCCCACCATATCCTCCATGAGGGAGCCCATCATGTTCTTGACGATCTAGTAGTGATTAAGGTGTCCCCCTACAATACCTCTTACCAAATTTTCATTGATCAACCTGGCTTCCCATTCATCAATCAAATTGTGCACCAACATGGAAACCCCACTAGCATAACCTTCTTCCTGCATCAGGTGTGAACCCCATTGTGCGCATCCTCTTCCACTGCTATCACAGCAGGGTGTTCCACGCTAACGAGACATATTGAGACGGTATTGAAACTCGACCACAGGGCCAAGACAAACAATGGTATACAAGACAGCTCACTCGGATGGACCAGAGATGTAGCAGTATTGTTAAGCTACAAGCCAAGGATGGAAGAAATACTGCAGGAAATACCAACCAGTTGTATAAGAGTCGAACTAGGAGGATGGAATGCAAGCCAGAACCAAACACATTACGAGTAGATGAGGCCCCAAGACTGAATTGACTAGAGCCATAACCTAGGGGATAACAAAATAGTACCGAGAAGCCATTAACGGTGAATTAAGTTGACGATGCCCCTTCCAGGACCCGATGCAATGTAAACCCATGTCTTCCATCCCTCGACGTGACCGCAGGTCCATCTCCGTACGCAGTGTGTAAATTTTCATGACCTTCATCGTCACCAGCACTAAAATTCTCTACCTCGTCATCGGTGCACATTAAGTGTCACATAGGTGGGAGGTGTGGGTTTTTAATGTGAGGTGACGTTCTCGCCACTATGGCATCCCTTCTCCTGAGGCCGTCACCGCATGTGGGATACATGGCACTCGCATTTGGGGTTTCTCAATTTCTACTTAAAATAAATGTTGAGTGCCTATTAGTCTAGCCAACACAAATATTTTCCCTTTCTTGTTACCCAGGTTCGGACCAACTGGAAAGGGGAGAGAATATGGGGCAGAGATTGGGGAAAATTTTATTGAACCTTTAAATAAAGAATTAAATAACTTAAAAGAAAATTAACAAAACTAGACAACATGATTTTTCAAGGATGGCAGAGCCACTTCACTTGCAAGGTGTGAGCGATAGCAAAACTGAAATAAGAAACTAACTAACACTAGCCTCACAACCCAATTTTCGAATGGAAAAGGAGTGGCAAAAATAAACTTGCGGAAACGAAAATAAATTATTATATCCCTTCTTCGATTGCTATGCACGGGTGGGAAATCCCAACTTCCTTTGCTAGCAATGGATGACAATTTTTTTAAAGAAAAACAAAATGATAATATAGCCACACAAGTTTCTTCCTAATGAATAAATGGGGCAAGCAATGAAAGTAAATAAAATACTGAAATAAAACGAAGTAACTAAATCTATCCTCTCTTCACTTGCAATGCAAGGGTGGGCAATCCCTACCGCCTTTGCATGCAAGGGATGGTTGAAAAATAACCTCAAATAATACATAGGAAAACAAATAAGGAAATAAGTCCAAGAGACTCTCTTGGATTTGTTACAATGGAGGAATTTTTTGCACTTTATTTTTGAAGAATATGAGAAAATAAGAAGGAAACAGACTCCTCAAAGCAATGGACCTCAGAGTGGTTTTGGCTTGAAATTTTCTGCACTCTTTTTTGGCTAAATCATTGGCATAACCTCCCCCTATAAAATGAAAAACCTGCATTAAATAGTAAAAGATGCCCAAAATCACTTTGGGAGACCTTCCATACAAGTGTAAAATTTTGTATGAAACTTACAAAATATTACTGAGTAAATGAGTGAGGAAAGATTGCTCTTTGTTCTTCAATTTGAAGAAATGGGGCATCTAACCCCAGAATCCCACTCTCCAATCTTAGCAACCTGTAACTTTAAATATTTTTTCTACACAAACTAGAAAGAATTGAGTTCCAAAAGATGTATCAATAAATCATATGATTCAAATAAGAAAGTATGAAATTCTTAATAGCAAATCTGAAAAGTCAAGAAATCTAACGGAAATTACTACATCTCACCAAGGCAAAGAAATTCGCCTCTTTGGCCTCCAGCCGCTTGAGTAACTATGAATCATAGAAGCAAATCGCCATGAGCTCCAAGACACACCAGCTTTCCTTCAAATATTTTTATTAAAATGACCAAATGGCTGAGAATTACAAAGCTGACTAACATGGGAGCACAATGGAAGAAAGAGAGAACAAGAGCATGAGAGAATGAGAGATTGTCCGACAAATGAGGATGGGAATCCTCCTTAAATAATAAAATATTGAATGGAGACCCCATTTTCATGTTTTCCACTTGTCACGTTAGTGAGGGAAGGGCCCATCAAGAGGGGGGCACACTTCCTAGAGAGGGCAACTTCAAACTTAAGAAACGGTTGCATGGGAGGGGGCGGGGGGGGTTGCCTCTAATGTCACCTCAGGGACACAAATTGAATTTAGTAAACAATATTTCCACCCTCCAAGTGACTTTAGGCACTTTCCAAAAAATTGTCATTCTAATTAATGACCAATTTTCTTGGTTTTTTGGACCGACTTAGGAAAACATGCCCAAAACCATAGAAAAACTTGTCCAAATGACTTCAAACTTGGCCCAGGGTGTATGGGGTCTCATGCCATTTATTTCGAGTACGCATGACCCTATTTATGGGATTTAGGTTCCACTTAACCATCTTTACATTACAACCTTTTTATGCTGAGGAACATTTTTTAATCACCAAAAATAAAATAAAAACTAGGCAAAACCTAATGAAATTCCACAAGACTCTGGGTAATGTCTAGCATGGTAATATACAACATTCATAGACATTAATCACCCCATGGTATCGATCATTAGAACGTCTTTCACCACTTTGGAGGAATTTTTGAGTGAAAAACTTAGATAATTAAGATCACTAAAAAGAAATTTTAATTATCCAAGGAAAAAACACTCGATGAAAGGACTTCACTAGTGATAAATTCTTAGGCAACTAAGTTTTAAAAAATTTAAGCCTCATGCTGACATATCATTACAAAATCACCCACACATGTGTGGAAATTTCATGGAGAAAACATAAGAGGAGAAAGAGAAAAATTGCCAAGTGCATCTTGATCATCTTCGTGGTACACGACACAAGTGCATGGTACATGGTTACCCACCTAGTTGGTTAGGTGTTCAACAATCCCAATTACTATCAAAGGATGGACTAGGATTGGTTATTTAGGAAGATTGAAAAAAGAGATCAACTGTGGTGCAACAAATGGCTCAATAGAGGGGGTAGATTGGTATTGATCAAATCTGTTTTAGAAGTTGTCCTAATTTATTGGGTGTCATTGACTTATGTCCTTATTGGAATTTTGAAGAAAATTAGGAAGATCATTTATAATTTTCTATGGAAGGAAAAAAAATATCACTTCTCTCCTCAATAGGAAGCCTTGAATACTCTTACTTGGCCAAAACATTTGGGTGGATGGGGGTTAAAGAAACATTTCTGCTTTTCCAAGGCTTTAGCAGCAAAAGTTATTTGGAGAATATTGAGGGGTAAAGGCTTATGGGTGAAGGTTATGTACAATTAATACATTTCCCATTTATTTGTCGAGGATGGTTTAGAGCTAAAGACAAATCTTTCATAAATGTTTCCATTATGTGGAGAGCTTTGTTACTAGCCTTTGATGTTATTGGTGATTTACTAGGGTAGAAAATAAGGAATGGAAAGTAGTTTAGATTGGGGAAATATCCTTGCACATGTTGTGCTGGTGCTCACAGACTCCCTTTAACCATGGTGAAGGGCTTGAGGGACCATGGATATATCTGTGTGGCCCAGATCAATGATCATGTTTACACAAATGCTTTTTCTCAAGAATGGTTAAAGGAAGAAGATGTTGGTTTAGTCACAAAGGAGGGAAAGGATATACGGTACATGTATACTAAATCTCTTAAAGGAATTCATATAAAACTAAAGGATAGTGAGGATGCTTTGGTTTGGTCCAGAAATTTTGTTGGTGGTACGTATTTACCTGGTATTGGATATTTGGTCATAAGAGAAAAGGAGGATCATCTTGATTTGTTTTGGTGGCATACAATGATCTGGAAGTATAAGTGTACTCTAAAGTGAAAGATCTTCCTGTGGTTATCTCTCTCAAACAAGATCCCTATATGGGATCTTATGCTTTAGAAGTTATGGTGTGGAACTGGTAGATGCCATCTTTGTAAATAAGATAATTATGAGAGTATAGAACATCTCTTTATTTCTTGCTCTTATATAAAAAAAATTGTGGGATCATGCCATTTAGGTTTGTGGTCTTCCCTTTGTCTCGGCAGGTATCTCTTTAGAAACGACTTTACAGTCTTGGACTAATAATGTGGCTTTTAAGGTTCATTTGGCTCAGTGTGTCATTTTCACTCAATGGGTTTGGCTCCCTCGAAATAAGGCGATTTTTTAGGACTTGGTAATCTCTCCTACATTTTATGCATCCAAAGATTTAGCAAACCTTAGTCATTTTCCACATATGGATAATCCCCCTAGAGTTAGAAGGATAGTGGAAGAACTTATTGATAGATGGGTCCCTTGGCTCTTCTTTGATGGTGCTTCTCGATGTAACCCTGCTATGCAGGGTGCTTGAGGAATTCTTTTATTTTTAATCTCCATAGGATAAAGTTGGTAGCAAGCATGGAATTAAGCACAAATAAAAAGGTAGAATTATTGGCTCTTAAGTTGTCTCTATCTTTACCTCTTTTGGAGAGTGTTCAAAACTTACAGGATTTAGGGGACTCAAAATTTGTTATTGACTGGTTGAAGTTGAGGAGACCCCCCAAAAACATCCTCCCAATTCCTATCTATGATGAGATTAGCAGATTGATGGGTCATTTGCAGAATGTTTCCTTTGAGCACATTTATAAAGAAAGGAATGCACAAGCAGATCAACTGTCAAAATCAAGCCTGCAAGTGGAAGAAGGATGGTGGCTTAGATGGAAAAAGGAAAATGAGAGAGATGTAGCTTCTGACCTAGGTCCTTTTTCGGGATAGAATCATCAAAAGTTTTCCTTTTTATATTAGTCATGTACGGACATTTTTGTTGATGTATGGTTTAGTTGTTCAGTGATTCTTATACTAACGTGTTTTTGGATTTTTTTATTAAGATTAAAATCCTCAATTTTTTAATTGAAACTGTAACTATAAAAAAATTCTCTTTATAAAATGTAATATATTAATATAGATATTTTGTAATTTGTTTTCAAAAGAAAATAAATAAATTAGAAATTATTAAAAAAAAAATCTATCAACATTATAATACCTAAATTAATAACAAAATATTATAAATCATTCATTTACACTTATTACAAATTTATTTTAGACTTTTTTTTCTTTCAGTATACTTTAAATGTTATGTGAATTAAAACAGCCTAAATATTCATCTATAATAAACGGCTACCTCTACTTTGCATCACCTTTTCCCACTTCTTCTAAATAACCATAATTTGTTTGTTGATAAAATATAAGTAAAATTACATCTATAATCAACGTCAATATTAATTAAATATGTTTTTAAATTATAAACTCATTTTAAATCTTATACATATTATAAAATATAAAATAAAACATCCCAAACATATTTAGAATTAAAATATTTTGAAACAAATAAAGAAACTTATCACATAATGAATTAGTAGTATCTTATATATATATAAGAGAATATATTTCTAAAATTTAATAATTGTTTTAAGATATTTATATAGTATAATTATTAATAAATATTATGTTTAATTGATTGAAATTGAAATTGTTTAATAGTTTAATATAAAACAAATGGAATAAGCAACGCAGTTGCTTAGTAACTGCCACTTATGTAAGAAACAATGTAAAGTGAATTAGCATCGGACCTCATGCATGGTCATTTACAACTCCATGAGTGATTTAGATGTTAAGTATCCCTTCGTAGTCTTATGAGAAATTTTTGGTAGACATGAAACGCCTAACACTAGACATTACCATCCATAGCCTCATAAGCGATTTAAGGCATACATAGCCCTCCATAGTCTCGAGAACTATTTTTTATAAGCATTATGCACCCAACAATAAAGTAGTAAGTGATATATTGATTGAGATGTACATAATTTACGCAATGTAGTAGACCATTCATAACTCAAGAGTCATTTAACGCTTACACCGACCTTCATAATCTCAAGAGTGACTCAAGGTCTACATAGTCTGTCATGCTTCCATGAGTTATTTTTGGTAAATAGTATGCACTAGTAGAAAAATAATAAATGTTGCATAATTTGAAATATACATTATAGATGTGGTGATGTTACTTCATGGCTTCTTCCAACAATTATTTTTCTTCTAGATTTAATATCTCTTTCTAAGGATTACAAGGAAACCTAAGTGGCTTCTCCCACGAATGCAGACTCTCTCCTTCCTCTCTATGAATGAAGGGTAATAACCTCATATAGGCCAACACAAGTGAGACGCATGGTGTATCTA
>LPNX010743312.1:345226-428395 GCA_001517045.1 Pseudotsuga menziesii | reverse complement strand
GCCCAGGTCTCATGGCCCGAGGTCTGAAAAAAACCAGAACAGCTGGCTCCGATGGTGCCACTTGGCAATGGGATATAATTTTGATTTTTTTAATTTTATTATTACGACGTCATGTTGCCACATGTCAACTCAAATCCAGATACCAAATTCCAAAGTTTACATCATCTTCTATCCACCAATCAGCTGTTTACAAAAATAGGTTTTTAACAAAATTAAAAAAAATATTTTACAAATCCCTAAGTCATACTTTGCAAAATAGGTTTTAATTCTTTATACCTGCATCAAAAGACACCAAAGTCAAAAGAGTTTGACTTGCAATCGATTACAATATACCTGCTGTGGCAGGTATAAAAAGATAATGTGATTAGATTTTCTTCTTAAAATCAATATAACAATATATTTATTATGAATTCATCATATCATTATAAATAATTTTTTAATGAGATAATAACATTACATTCCACAATCACTCAAACTAAACCCAATAAAATGATTAAATTTATATCAAAACAAAACTCAAATTTAAATTTTCCACATAAATATAAATAAAATACACATTTTTAAATTCATATTATATTTTCTAATTATTAAAATATATAAAAGTTTTAATTACTTTAACATATTTAAAAAATTTATTTCATTGAAAATCAATACAAAACTATTATTTTTTCTACTAATTAACATTATAAATTTACAACAATAATTTTCTTATTTATTCTCACCTTGACTTAAGTGGATGACAACCCTTATTGAGACTCAATATACATATATAACACCAATTCTATTGATGTATAAACTAATTAGCATAGTCATTTAACTTGTGGCTAGTGAACACTAATAGGTCAAAGTTAAATGTTACTAGTTATTTATGTATCAACTACTGATTATGCATGCATCAACTATCAATTATGCATGCATAGTTTTTATATTCTTTTTTTAATTATTTATTTTGAATTTGGAACAATTACCATAAAATCAACCTAAATATTACACTTATCTCATCCTCGTGCAATCTAGAAAAAGCATAAGGGTTAGTTCATCTCAAATTCTAAAATATAAACACCTTTTGATAAAATTAATTAAAAATTATGAAAATATGCCACTAGTCATAATTCATTGATGTGTCCTAAACTTGTGATTTTAAACTTAGTGATTTTTGTGAAGAATTTATATAATTAATTGTTTTTTTATTTGAATAAAAAATTTAAAGCATTAAATTTTATTCATTTATTAACTTTTAATTTTTTGAAAAAAGTATTAAATTCTTAAAATAGGTGGTGGTGTTGTTGTTGTTGTTGTTGTTGTTGTTGTCGTCGTCGTTGTTGTCGTTGTCGTCGTCGTCGTTGTCGTTGTCGTCGTCCATTGAGACCAACTTTGGTATATCGAACCTTAAAAAGGAAAGTAATCACTTAGTTTTCTTTAGAATTTTTTTTATGATCAAAAAACTTTAAGAAAAGCATTCATAAATCATCATAATTTTGATGAGTTAAGAGGTTAGGAAGATCAATATTATAACAAATGTTTTTAAATTATGCACGATATTATATGAGAAAACGATATTTGTCTTCAACACTCTTTGTGTCACAAAGATGACATATTCTTCCATCCCATGACATTTTAGGAATTGTTCACTGTCTTGTTTCACTATGGAGCTCATGGGAATTTGTTCTTATTTTAGCAATGTTGATTTTCTTCTTTACATTATTTAAAACAAAGAGATACTTTTGGTCTTCTAGATTATGGTTGATCACCTCCTTGTAATTTCTTAATTTTCATTTATTCATTTTTTCTCTAACTCTTTATTACACCACATATTTTCCTTGGATTTCGATATAATAATACGTTTAATATCATAAAGTGACATCCTCCTTCACTCTTTAATAGCCAAGGCTTGGCATCTTTATGCCAACCTCACTTTAGTCGTAAATGGTTTTAATTAGAATATGAAACAATCTTAAAAAACCTCTAGTCTGAACAATAACCTCACTTTAGTCATAAATGATTTTAATTAGAATATGAAACAATCTTAAAAAACCTCTAGTCTAACATATTGTTTAGTTTTTTCTTAACATTTTTAAATATCTAATAAAAACATATATAAATTCTTAAAGTTTTCCTAATTTAAATATATATATTAATTGAAAAAAAAACATTAACATAAAAACTTTATTTTAAATAATGTTGAAACTATATTTTAATTTTATAAATTAAAACAATAACAATAAATTATGAAATAATTTAAATAATTCAGAACCTTTATTAAAGTATAACTAATAAAATACCCAATAGCACTAAAAACAAGAATTACACTAACCCAAAAACTTTATGAATAATAATAATATAATTATTATTATTTATATATAAAAACTTATCACAAATCTATTTTTTGATTATCTAATACTTTATAGAAAATGATAGGTCTTAATTGAGAGAGGCACATTATTTAATACTTTATAGAAAATGATGGGTTTTAATTAAGAGAGGCACGTATGATGTATCGTTGAAGGTCCATGGAATGATACAATTCGGAAACCTAAACCAATGGGGGCATTTATTTTAATGGTACTTTTGATAGGCTTTTCATGATCATTAAAAGGCAATAAGGATTATGTCAGTTTAGGTAATAGAATAATTCATGGTTTGTGCAACGTGCATATGACTACCATCCAACATTATCCCAATGCTTATGGTGGTTAGTTATGATTATATCAAAAGTAATTTGGCCACATTCTTATAATCCATTGGTCTAAATCATTGTTGAATTTTAATTTAAAATACATTAATTTTGTTAAAAATGAATTTCCATCTTATTCTATTTATTAATTTGAATATTAATATTATATTACATTTTACTTATTTATTTTTATTTAAGTTATTTATTTAAATATTTATATTCTATTACATTTTACTTATGTATTTAAATATTTATATTATATTTATTTATTTAAATATTTATATTATATTACATTTTATTTATTTATTTGAATATTTATATTAGAGTGAGGAAAATACATTTATGGTAAGAAAAGAGTATTAATATAAAATATAATTTTTTTAATAATATTTATTTATGTACATTATAAAGATAACAATTACAAATTAAAGACTGTTTATAAAACCTAATGTCAAAATTATTTATGATGTCTAAATGGAAAATATGTTATTATATAACATTTATATTACTGAATAATCTCAAAATTGTCATTTTTACTATTTGGACTTATAAGGAATAATTTCAAAATTGTCAATAATGTTGTATTATTTTATTTCATTAAAACAAATATTGATTTTTTTATTAATCGTGCCTAAAAAACTGTTAATATTAATGATTATAAAAAAAGTAGTTTAATATAGTACATATTTAGAAACTAAAAGAGAATTCATATATTATAAATAGAACTTTATGAATTTTTATTTGTGGATATGGTACGAAGATGGTACTTAATTGAAACACTAAACCTAAGTGTTCAGAAACCGAGAGGATTTGAACTCTTAATTTTTTACTTGTGGATATGGATCCTTAACCAAAACAATAGATCAAGTTGTTCAAGAAGGTGCTCATGCCATTAGAACCACATTCCTTTTTCCATATTAGAAACAAATATAAAAGAAGAAGTTGCAAAACACCTATGTGGTGCACAAGCTGCAAAAGAAGAAGTTGAGGTGGATGAGTTGTAATTTTAAAAGAAATATATTTAGAAGAAGACGTCTCTATGATGGATGGGCTGCAAAACACTTCATCATCAACGTGAATTTGAAAATTTTCTTGGCTCATCGTGAATTTAACATGCATTTCAGCATTTGTGGAACTTTTTTTTCAGCAAAGGGCCTGCCTGAAGGGACCTCACCCTACGACACCAAAGACCTCGAGGAATCAACTACCTCGATGGAGGAACCCTGACATATGCAGAACTTAACATGTCGATAGGACATCACCAAAAACAAATTTGTGGATCATCATGAATTTGAACATGCATCTCGATATTTGCAATGAGGTTTTGGGCATATCTACATTAGTTGGGTGGTCTTAACCTATGGCTAGGGCATCATCGTTGTGCACCACTAGGGAATCATCCATTGATATTATATTATGGAAAAACAAGCATATATTACAGTTAGGCACCTATGCGGTGAGGTTCTAGGCATCTATGTGGTGAATGGGTGAATTATGTTTATTATTCGGGCATTTGTGGTGAAGATCTGGACATCTTTGCAGTGACCAAGATGCAAAGAAAAACTTCTTATTCCATTTGGGAAGGTTTCCGCGCATAGTCCTTATGTGCATTTTAGGGCACTTGCCATTGATTTGTATGACAAGAGCATCTAGATATTTTGTGGTGTCTTAAAGTCAGAACCAAACCAGGTGCACAATTTCTTTTTCCTCTTCACATATCTAACCTTCACAAATATGAACAATTCACCACGGCTACCAAAGATTGTCGAAAGACTTAGCAAACCTACATTACATAACATTTATGATTATATAGGGGCAATAGAGAAAGGTAGGGCATAAAGAGATGCTAAATTAAAAAAATAAAATAAAATAAAATAAATAGAATGTTTGTTAATAAACTTACAAAAGAATTAGAAGCCATACTTGATAATAAATCAAAATCCATGGAAGACAAAAAACAAACATGATGGAGAATATGCTAGAGTCAATGGAGATTAGATTACATATAATGGAGAAACAAAGCCAAGAAATAAAATCAACGCAACAAAGAGATGTTGATACTTCATAAAATCTTGAGGTAAAGGACAAGATTAAAGAGATGTAAGAAAACGTAAACATCAATATGACCCTTGTAGATATATTAGATATCAAATCCATTAAAGAGGAAATGAATAACCCAAAGGGATTGGATCCATTGGTCAAGAGTGAGGAATTTTTTCACCAAAGGGTATGGTTTAATTCCAATGAGGGCCTAACCTGGAGCCATGGCGACACCTTGAGGTAGTGGTCGAATGTGTGGTTCCACCCAAAGAGATTGTATTAAATAATCTTGTGACTCATGGACACTTAAGTGGGTCAAATCCCACTCGCATGTCCTCCTAACATTTAGTCAATTCCCGCTAGCTCATTTAGTTAAGGCGTGGATCTTGTCAGCAAGGAGACCTGGGTTCAATCCCCTTAGGGGTGAATTAGTTGGGAGGAGACACCCAAAATTTCAACCATGTTAAGAATTGGTGTGGCCCAATCCCCGAGTGATTTTGACAGCTTAGATTCCCCCTGGGTTGTGGATTATTAGCCAATGGTTGAAATGCACTAGCCCCAAGTGACGGGCATTTCTAACAAAAAAAAATAGAGAAGAAATGAATAGGTTGATAGAATTAGACCATGAGTGTAACAAAAGAGCCTTGAGCCTTGTAATTTTTGGTTTGAAGGAAGAGGAAAAAGAGGATACTTTAGACGTAGTCAAGGAAGAGCTACCTAATAAGTTACAAACCGAAAGTACTTGTCTCACAAAACAAAAGAGGTTGGGTAAACTAATTAAGAATAAAGATAGACTAATTCAAGTTAAGGTTAGCTCTACTGAGTATACTAATATGGCATACTAAGAAGAACCACTCCACTTTAAAAGGATCGGGAATATTTATAAATGAAGATTTCATTCCAAAAGATCAAGTTGAATTAAGAAAGGAGGTTCAAAAAGTACAAGAAGCTAGGAAGGAAGGAAAATGGGCATTACTTAGAAATAGAAAAGTTGTCATTCAAGATAAAGACCAAAAATATACTAATAATTAGCAAAATCAAGAATCAAGAATCTAGGTTAAGTTAAGTTGGATGCCGAGTGAAATTGGCACTATATTGTTTGTTGAAACTTGGGAGAATGAAGAATCTAAGGTTCCTAACATAGATGGATTTGTCCTATGGCCGATTTGGAGCAAGCCATCCTATCGTAGAGGCATTAGAGGTATAGCTTGCTACATTAAGAAAACCATCTCTCTTGTGATAGGATTTATAAAAATTACCCTTTCAACTAATATATTTGGATGGAGATTACGGATCCTAATGTTAAAAATCCTACATAGAAATCGGTTATTTTTCCCCAATCAATTCTAACTTTTATGTGAAATTCAATTTAGATCAAAATTGTCCCTATAACGACTTAGAGCATGATATTTCCAATATAAGGAATGTAGGCAATATCCTCTTAATGGGAGACTTCAATACTCAGACTTCAAGTAACCAAGCTATTCTTTTAAGGGAACATTCCAACCCTAATCCTATTTGGCTAGACAAAGACATTGCTTCAAGTAGCAGGTTCAAAAGAAGTTTGGAAGATCTTGGTGAGAGTTTTTTCAGTTCCCAGCTAGTCAAACTATGTAGTGCTCAAGATCTTATAATTTGCATAGATCTAATGAAGTGGCCAAATTCTAGCCGAATGACTTGTATTCATCGGATTGGCGGTAGTGCGGTAGATTATGTTTTCCTAATATCCCTTTATACAATGAAATAATACATCGTGACATCTTAAAATACCACGAGCCTGAATTGGAGCATAGAAATTTAATTGTCATGTTTAGTTTTGTCATGCATAACGAACCCGTAGAAGATAATTCTCAAATCCAAAAGCACTTGATCTTGGATAGAAACAAAAAAAGATATTTTTTTAAGTTATTTAAAAAGGAGTTGTTTCCTCTATCAAGTAAGGACGATATAGAAGACTTCTATCATAATTTTATTACAGCCCTCTCATATGCCATTAACAAGTTCTCTATCGAAGTTTCGAGTAAACATGGGAAGAGAAGAACCAACCCTTGGTATGATAAAGAGTGTAAAAATGTGTGAAGAGAAATTAAGGAAGCTATTGACGACTCCTTAAAAGTTGAGAAGATAAATAAGTACAAGGCCCTAATTATAAGAAGAAGAAAAATGTTCTATACAAATAAAAGACAACAATAGCTTTTACACCTCTCTAAGATGGATCCTAAGAAATTATAAATCCAAATTCTAACTTGCAAAATAAAATAACAATATTAATTTGAAGGACTAGAACGTGTATCTTAAAAAACTTTATGAATCCCCAAATGTCATGGATAACTTTCAAGCTCTCCTTACCACAGAGCAAGTTTTTTCATAGATGACATCAATTTTGGGGTTAAGCACCTAGCAAATGAAAAATCTAAGGACATTTAAGGGTATCGAGCGAAAATTTTAAAAAATTGGAGGGCCCTTCCTCGACCCTTACATTCACAAACTCTTCAATCTAGCAATCAAGCAAGGTTTTCATAAGCCTTGGACTCAGAGTCTCATTGTTTTTATTTTTAAAAGTAGGGATAAAAATAACGCCTCTAACTATTGAACCATTATAATCAACCCTCTCTTTCCCAAGTTATATGTTACTATTTTGGAAAAGAAGATAAGGATATGGCTAGAAAGTGAAGGACAACGAACCAAAGGCTAACCAAGTTTTAGAAGGCATCACTCAACCACAAACCACCTCGTTACACTTAGAATTATTGCAATGAAATGTTGTAATCATAAATCCAAACTCTTTTGTTGCTTCACGGACTTTTGAAAATCTATTGATATAGTTCCTAGAAATAACTTGGTGGAATAAATTAGAAGAACTAAAGGTTCTTTTGAGTTGAGAGTTGTCGCAATAAGGTTATATAAGAAGGTAATTGCCAAGTTTAAGAACATTGAGGGGTGGTTGAAATATACTAATTGTAATATTGGACTTAAGCAATGTCACCCCTCTCCCCTACCCTTTTTGACATTTACATTGATAAGCTGGAAAGTTGTTTATAAGAGGTAAGTTGCATTGTCGCAACTTTAGATCCCATAGTCGTCATCCTTCTTCTCTATGTTGATGTTATTGTTCTTATGGAAAGGCGTCCCTTTGACCTTCATAAACAACAAAGAATTCTCAAGAATTTTTTTCTCTAATATAGGCATGATTGTTAACACCAACAACAAAAAATTATGATTATCAAATCTAAGAATATCACTTACTCTAATTTTGTGTATGACAAGAGAAACTTGGAAGAAGTGACTTCTTACAAATATCTCAGAATTGATATCTATCACAAGTTCAATTGGAACTATAGCATTGAGAAAAGGATTAATGGAGGGTGGGAAGCTTACTTTGGTGTTGAAAACAATTGTAAATCAGAATACCTTGTGATGTGGGATAAAAAGAAGTCCCTCTTTGAAATTCTCATCACTCTTGTTATCTTGTATGGTCGTGAATTTTGGAGTTGCAGCATCTCCAGAGAATCTTGGAGAAAATTTGAGCAAATCCAAAATGTTTTATAACTTATAACCTCAAAATTAAAAGCAATGCGCCCTATCTTATTCTCGTTATAGAAATCCCCCCCCCCCCCCCCCCATCCATAGAGAGCATGGCTATGACTAGGTACTCGATGTACAAGCACAAGATAAACAACATGGGAGACCATATACTTTCTAAAATTGCTTTAAATTCCAGCCAAAACCACTTGCATCTCAAGCAGGGGTGGCATAAAAATGACACGACATGGTTAAACCTTGGGGGAAATGACGAAACTTCCACTTTGCAAAATATCGACAACATTAAAAATATTGTTAAATCTAAATTTAAAGATCAAATGTGATGCAAAAAAATAGAAATTAAAGAAAATTGAGTTACTATAAGGAGGTCATTAACCATAATAGAAGATCAAAATTATCTCTCTAATATAACTAGTTCAAAGAAGAAAAATAATATTGTTGCGATAAGAACGAGCTGTCATGAGTTCCATGTGAAATTGGGCGTTAAAATATCCTAGGATGAAACGATTTTCCATCTTTGCAAGACTAGGTATGTTAAGGATTAAAATCACTTTCTCTTAAACTTCCTTGCATACACCCACATTAGATCTCAGTTCCAAAATTTTTGCTACAATACAAATCTTTCTAACCTTCCATCTCCTCAAAACTATGGTAAGTCAGGCGTGCTTATCTTTAAGTTTATTTAGCATAGGAATAAAATTTCAAAGCAATCCAAATATTTTCTTTCTTTTATTTTCTCTTAAAGACCAATTGACCAAATTTGGTATCGGTGGACGTTAACCATCATCATCATAATAACTATAAAATGAAGAAAGAGAGTGCACTACTAAGAACCAATTTATATTATATTGATAAAACATAGATATAGTTGACAAATTTGCACGATTCATATCACATTTGGCTTCCCATAGGACTTGATATCACCCAATATAATCACCATTATAAATTAACGATGTTAGGAATTATGTACATCATCTTATTGCTTTTCTTCTTGTCTAGTTGACTAATGAAGGATGTCTATATTGGTTTTGGTATGTTTGGAATTTTTATTAGATACAATTTGAAGGCTAAGGTGTTGGGTTTGGAGTTTAAGATATATATCACTCATTTCAAATATTCAACATTAATGCTCAACAAAGATTATTGTTGCGGAATAAAATCTAGGATGTTATTTTAGTTAATGTTTCAACTTGCCCGCACGGGTGTGGTTCATTGGCGGTTCACTTGATATGAAGTCGCATATTGTAAATTGGAGGTCACGAGTTCAAATCACACTTGGCTTTACCCGTGTCCCATGCTTGCGGATGTGTGAGACACCTAGGGTATAGTGGTAGCGGGATTGGATCCCTGGACCCCGTGTCACGCGAGTACCAGCCCAATCTCCAATTATCGATTCCCCTAGCAAAAAATAAATGTCCTAAAACTTTAGGAAACCAACCCCACTTTCCCACTTTATAACTATCTTGATCCATACTAACATGTAAATCAAACTCCACCCGTTATATCATTTCCTTACACATGGTTAATAGCATGACCCCAATGGCAGTCAAGGTCAAAGGGTGGACATTCTTCCTTCCATTCTATATTTATAAGAATTTTTTCCCACCTATGCTAGGTTGCTCTCCCACTCAACATGGTGGTGGGGGGCACGAATTCGGAAGTACTCCTCAAAAGGCTAGCTAGAAACCATGCAAGGGGAACTAAAAATATAAAAATGTGCTGTCTTACTAAAATAATAGTTGATGCCCCATGCAACTGAAAATGAAAAAACGTAGTGAAGACGTTGTCATTTTATGCCAATGCCTCTTTCCCAAATTATGCCAAACAAATCTAACCGATTTCCACCGCATCAAATCCAACAAAAACAATCCCACGTTCAAAATTCCTGCTGTACCGACGTTTCAAAATCTCTGGTTTTAGAAGTTTGTTGAGGATGTTGCTTGAACAGGCATTAGCAGAGCTCTGTATAGAGGATGTAAATATGGAGGAAAGCATAGAGGATGTAGCAATGGAGGAACATCCAGAACTCTGCAAAGAGAATGTAGATATTGAGGAAAATCCAGAGCTCTGCATAGAGGATGCATGTATTGAGGAAAATGAGGACCCAGTTGAATTGGATGATGAGCTTCTGCCATCTTCTTCCTTCAGTGTTCATGCTGGTGTCCCATTTCTGTGGGAAGAAAGCCCTGGGAAGCCCAAAAAGAATTTCAAAAATGACCCGAATTCCCTCTCAGATCCCCCCCATATCCAAGCTGCTGCTGCTGCTGCTTCAGTTCCATTCAAGTGGGAAGAGAAGCCTGGGATGCCCAAGGTCTTATCAAACCAAGTCTCAAATCTGGCTCTCACATTGCCTCCTCACAGGCAAACATTCCCACTTTCACATTTGGCAGCTACAACTAATTCTGCAAAGGGACAGCCATCAAGGTTCAAAGGCATTTTTCATACCAGATTCATTGAGTTCATTAAGCCCTCTCCACTTCCCAAACACACAGAGAAACCACAGACAAATGAAGCACAAGAGCTTGTGTTAAGCCCATGTAGAGGCTCTGATGCAGATGATGAAATGTTTGAGCTGGATCTCAGTGCTTTTGCTTTCAATGGGGTTAAGGAACCCCATTCCAGCAGAAGAGAAGCAGTCTCAGAATCATTGGCGTCCAAATTCTCTGAATTAAAATCTTCTTCCAGAGGTGGCAGGAGTTCAGATTCTGCACCTGCTTTGCTTGCAAACTGTCTTCTGACCATGATGGAGATGTCCCAAGCAGTTCCTGTGGAGGATTCATCTAATCACAATATGGCATTGCCTTCATTTGTCTCTGTGGATGGCTCCAAAGATGGTGAAGGGGTTGATATAGTGGATAATCACAAAACTCATCATATGAATTCCAGTGAATACCGCCTTGAATGCCAGAGGTTTGATTCCATCCAGCCTGCAAGCCCACTTGGAGGAGGAACAAGCCCAAATGGAGAAACTTCACCAATTGTGGTATGGAATGAATCTGATTCCCTTAACCATATAAGATGGAGAGAAAGGAAACTGATCAGCTCTGATGAGGTGACTAGAGCTAGTCCTATTGATATCCCCTGTCTTGAATTGGGCATTGTAAGTGAAGAGAAAAGCCAAATGAAAGTAGATGACATGAATCAATATGACTCCTGTTCTTCTCCAATGGGGTCTTTTGCCTTTGTTGCAGAAGGAACATCTGGTTCCTCCACTCCTTTACCTTCTGATGTCGAGACTTCGGCATCCTCTGTGCAAGGCAGGAACAGTAATTCTGGCCTCGACACAGTCACACCTAGGACTGGTCCTGAATCAGGCACCAGTTCCGAAAGCAATGACTGCTTTGCAAAAGATATTGGGCCTCCAGGCAATGATATAGGCAGCAGTTCAGAGAGCAATGATTGCTTTGCAAAAGATATTGGGCCTCCAGACAATGATTCAGGCAGCAGTTCAGAGAGAAATGACTGCTTTCCAAAAGATATTGAGCATCCAGGCAATGATTCGGGCAGCAGTTCAGAGAGCAATACCTGCTTTGCAAAAACAATTGATCATCCAGTCATTGATCTCAGTCATTTTCAACAAGGGTCAAGTCCTGCTGCAGGAACGGAAGAGACTGTGCCACCAGTGTTTGGTGCTAATTTCAGAAAGCATTCCAGGAAACTTTCATTTAGCGCAATGAAGTTGGCCTTATGCATGGTAGGTCTGTTCATGATGTTGGCTTTCTGATTATTTTGTGTTGCAGACAGTTTGATTTTTCCTTTTTGTTTTTGGAAGAATATATTTTTATTAGTAATTTCACTTTTGATTGATCCCTGGGGAGCTTCTAACCCAAACTCCACATTATCACAGTTAGAAGAACCTGATATTATTGAAAAGAATGCAGTTGTCATATCATTACATTGAAGTAACCTCTGTAGCTACTAGATCAAGTTTTTCACCATCCTTGTTTTCAGCAGTCATGCTACATGGTACATCTAGCTTTTCCCTAAAGTCAGACAAAGTACCTTGAATTGAACATTGAATCGCTATAAAATCTAAAATCAAGAATACTCTTGCCTGAAATTCTAGAGTCCTCTTTACATTATGTAATAATGTATAGCCAATAATAATTGCATTCATACACGACTGTTGCCTAAATTTCAATGTGTTAAGGTTTTTTTGTTACACCAAAACTTGCAGATATTAGTAAACTTCCAAACTAAGCACATAAACGTGACCAGCAAGTCCCATGTTTTCGGATGGCTGTTAGTCCACAATATCAATTCCCAGAGGCGCCACGGTTAGTCCAACACCCACCCTCCAACGTAACTCGGGTAAATTGAACCTGGGCCAAGGCTCTGATACCATGTTAAGGTTTTTTCATTACACCAAAACTTGCAGATATTAGTAAACTTCCAAGCCAAGCACATAACCTTGAGTAGACGGCTAGTCCCATGTTCCCAGGGTGGCAGTTAGTCCACAATATCAATTCCCAGAGGTGCAGCGCTTAGTCCGATGGCCTGCTTACATTGCAGATTTCTCTTTGACATTTCTCTTTGACATTTTAGAGTCTGCCCTCATGAAAACGGTGTGCATATTGAAATAAACCTACTGTTTCAGTGGGATATCATCTACACTTCTACTGATACTATTGTTTAGTTTTTTAATTCAGTTTCCTTGTGTCTTTCATGACAATTACTTATTTCTGTGTCATTATCATTATACCCCAGGCCTGTCATGGTTCTTTGGGCTGGTTATCTGTTTAGTGTTGTGTTCAGCCTACCTTTGAAATTATTGCCAATGAGGACCACCCAAGAGATTCAATAGGACAATGGCTTTCAAAGGAAAAATCAACAGGATTTTACAAATAACAACTACTTTGTGATATAGAACTTTGCCTGATATGAATAAAGAACAATAAAAACTGATTAATGATGGCATTTGTGATGACAGGAAATGAAAATGACCAGGATAAGGTGTTGTTCTCCAAGCCCAGCTCATACAGTACACTGCTGTGGAGGGAAGTGGCTTAAACATGAAAATTTCTGAAAATTCTTATGCTACACCGGATAGAATGGGCCAGTACAGACCTCCCAGACCACTCTCAGAATGAGAGCACTTAATAAACATGGAATTAATTTGAGCCTTAAATTCCCAGCCTCAAAACCAATTGCAGTGACAATTAGCAGCCATTTAACCTCATGGAAAGGTTTTATGTGCCAAAACTGTTTTTTCAGTGATGTAATCCTTAATAAATCAATTGTTTTATAAATCAAATTGGTATTCATGCTTATATATTAGGTTCTCTGACTCTGATACAGATAATTCATGTAAATACTTAGGACATACAGTAAATACTTGGGACATAGAAAATTGTCATGTGAACATGCTTTTGGACCTCGGTCACTTCTCCATTCTCTAATGTAATAACCCATTATGTTATCTTGGAAATAATTCAATTTGAAAAATAAAAAATCAAATAATAATATAACTTTATCATATTTGTATTAAATAGTATAAATAACTTTCAAAAATAAATTAAAATTTAAATAACTTTGAAAAATAAATTTAAATTTAAATAACTTTAAAAAATAAATTTAAATAACTTTGAAAAATAAATTTAAATTTAAATAACTTTAAAAAATAAATTTAAATAAATTTAAAGATGATAAAACCTACCATAGAGTAATAACAGTAATACTGACACCAAAGACAATAACAACTTTGATTAAACCCATAACAGTAATATTGACAATATGTGACAATAACAACTTTGTATTTTTATTAATATATAAAAATATGAAAAATATTATATATTTAATAAAATTATAACAATAAAGAATTTTTCTATCAATAGATTTTTTTTTATATACTAAATTTAATAAAATTATAACAATAACTTATAAATAATTATAATAATAATTTATATATAATAAATATTATTTTATCTTTACACATTAAATTTAACAAATTTATAACAATAATTTTCTGTCATCAAAATAGATGTTTATTTATTTTGTATATAATTATTTATACTAAACATACTCTCAGTCTTTTTGTATCTCTTGCATTTATTTATTCACTCACAATAACTATTTTCAAAACTCCATGACTATTTTCAAAATTATATCTTACATATTCACGTTATATAACTAAGTAAATGATAAACATCATATTTAATAAAGGTTAAATTTAATAAATAATTTAAAAACATGCAGATTCGAAGAATGAACAAATAGCTTTGGTAAGTACGAGTACAAAGTTAAGATTTGATGTACAGCTATTAATTAAGAACCAAAAACCAAAATCACTTTATAATTATGTTAGTGTAGCAATAATTTATAATGCTTAATATAAATAATAATTTAAAAAATATATAAAAGATTTATAAAAAAATAAAATGGTTACTAATATATTCTTTATGACACGTGTGTTATGGTGGTTGGTAGTTTTGGATAATTTACAAGTGTTTTAATAGTTGGCTCATGTCGGACTCCAAGCAGTAATGGGCAAGCTTTAAACATATAACAACATCATTTAGGCATTATGTGAATGGATAGAGGATCTACTCTTTGTGGGAGCCTCAGTCAATGATAATATCTCATGGAATATGATTTGAGGGCCATCATGGTTACATCATCCCCACTTTTCATCTCTATACCTCAAGTTCGTAATGGAGCTTATGTTTCTCTCACTTTAGATCATGGCTTGACTTGACATCTTATTTGTGGTAGACAATAACGACGACATAGTGCAAGGTTGAATCATAGCTGTTATCAGGGGGATTCTCTCACCTTGAATTAGAGGCATGTTGGCTCTTTCAACACTATCCTTTTGTTCATCATGGTTAGGGTTAAAAGAACTGAGCATAAGCAGTCTCAGGGTCCTCGATGCTCCTATATGCCACGAGTCTTGAGAGACCGGTAAAAATTTAAGGCCAACTTCAATGACATGGTGTCTACACTTGTTCAACAAAGAGTTTGGGCAATGGAGGGTTGGGTCCACAATAAATATGGTGAATTAGACATTGCCAACCTGGTTGCGGACTTTGGAATAATGGTAGAAGACTCTAGTTCCATGCGCACCAGGGAAACAAAATATGTTAAAACCTTGACTTTTTTTGGCATACCAAAACCTTGTTGAGTCATGCTTTGATGGAAAATGTGGTAGAGAAAGCCTCGTATCCAACTCAGGAAACCCACTTGCAGGATCGCCTTGACCGCGTGGAGGAGCTCTTGAGGAGGATTACGAAAGCTCAAATTGATTTGGATGCCAAGATGGACATGCTAGCCAAGGCGACTACCGGAATGGTCTTTCAAAAGAGGTCGGATCCAAGGCAATCCAACGACGCTAGAGTAAAAGCATAGGTGCCTCATATGACTATCTTTGATAACACCTGGCTTAGCTTTTGATTCTATCTCAAGGCTTGTTGTTAGGGCATGTTATTATGGTTTTTTGAACATTAGGACTGTTAGATGGTACCTTGGTCTCAAGTCTAGGAATAGTTAGCTTGTTTTTTTGGACTTATATCCAAACATGTGGGGGATGAACTATTTGATGCTTAGTAATTGGTTCAATTTACTTAGTAATTTATGTTATACTCTCAATATTAACTCTAGTTGATAAACTTTGGCTATGTGGTTGGTATGGTTTCCCTAATAACAAACCAACCACTCTAGCTTTTGTGCATTTTAAATTTTTTTTAATTTTAATATAAGTCAAATTATATATATAAATAATACTATATAAAATATTTTGTTGATATAACATTATATAATAAAAAATTTAATGTTAATATAAGTCAAATTATATATAAATAATACTGTATAAAATATTTTGTTGATAGCATTATATAAATTTTGTTGATAACATTATATTAACAATATATATATGAGTCAAATTATATATATAAATAATATTATATAAAATATTTTGTTGATAACATTAGTTCATTTTAGTTCATATATGAGTCAAATTATATATATAAATTTTGTTGATAACATTATATTAACAAAATATATATATATATATATATATATATGAGTCAAATTATATATATAAATAATATTATATAAAATATTTTGTTGATAACATTAGTTCATTTTAGTTCATTTCATTGCATATTTAACAAGTTATTTCGAAAGAAATGTGATGGATCCTATTTCTATAACTATGGACTATATTTATTTTTATGTAGAATAATATAATAATGGTAATTTTAAAGAATAGTTATTAGGTCTCTCCATGACTTTTTATCAGCATGTTAAATTAAATTTGATGATCTCACTTGTTTTTAAATTTTGATATCAAGATGACTTACCACAGTGTTCTTAATTCATGTGAATCACTACACCACCTTGGAAGTCTGCTTGGATCACCTAAGGAGAAAATAGGTGAACCCAATCTAGGAGGAAGAGGTAGGAAGACTATGTTCCAACCTAGCAAGTCAAGCATCGTTAAGAGAGTGGAAAGAAAGGGAAAAATTATACCTCTATGACAAAAAACTAACTCTATCTTAAATAAGGAAGACTTAGCTAATATTACCAATATAGGTGAAGGTGGAGTTGCAACCCAGTTTTTAGAAAACCAAGAAATGTAAGAGCAAAGAAAAGAAAGCATTACTAAGTTAATTTGGATCTTAACACACTTAATATCTTAATGATTTTAAGGTATGAAATGGGGGTTTCTTAAATGAGTGTTATAGTAATAAACTAATATGAAATCATATAAAAAAGGGTAAAGGAGACACTAATCTAGGTTCATTGCCCTTTCATTTTCAATGATTTAGTTAATTTATAAAGCTTAGAGTGTAAGCTCAAAGCACAAATATGTAAAATTAAATATTTACCTTTAATCTTCCTTCGAATCCCAAAGAAAACAATTAACATTAGAGTTCATTTTCATTTACTTTTGATGTTCAATTAATAGAGATAGAGAGAAAAGGGTGAATTGATTGCCTAGGTGGGCATGAGCCATTAATTATGTGCCCTAAACTAACCATTTTTCATTAATTATGTGCCCTAAACTAACCATTCTCTTAAAAATTGCAAAATAACATAAACAAACACTAAGTAAAAATAAAAGAGAGGATTAAGCCTCCTTCATGTACTTGCTTTTTTATAATATAATCCTACAAAATCAATTGGATTCCTTGATTTTCCAAAAGTATATATAAAAAAATAAAACAAGAAAGTGATGCATAAACAATCTACATTACCATCTATGAAAGAAATAATAATTGGATTCCTTGATTTTCCAAAAGTATATATATAAAAAATAAAACAAGAAAGTGATGCATAAATAATCTACATTACCATCTATGAAAGAAATAACAATGCTTGCTCTCAATTGAAAGGATCCTCCTACTTCACAAAATGATCGCTAAAAAAACCCCTTGATGTGTAAGGAAGAGACTAAATAGTCATTAAGAAGAGTGATGCTCCAAACCCTTGCAAGACCTAATCTCTAAGCGCAAAGAACAAAAGAAGACCCAAATTATAAGTAAAGATTGTGGACAACAACTACAAAGCCTCCCCAAGAAAAGAGGGTGACAACAACAAAGAAATGATGGAGATTTAAGAGAATATGACAAATATATTTCACTAGTCTACAAAGAGAATTTAGAGAGTTTGTTTAAAGAGTTGTGCAAAAGACCAAATGAGGAGGAGGAATAACCAGTTTATAAACATATATATGTTGGGGGAAATACCAATGCAACCCATATTTCATGCAATTACAAAATTTGGATTATGACTATCAAAATGTGCATGTTAGTTGGCTCGCTAAATGCATGGGAAAACAATCATTCAAACATGTTCAGGCCAAAACAAACCATTTATTCTACAAGTAAAATGTAAATGCAAGGGGCATATGCAATAAGAATAAAACTAATGTCAATTAGGTCTAGCTTGAGTGCTTATGGTATGGAGTCTTATCATCCCCACCCATGTTCTATTCCCATAAGTGACATGTTGAGTTCATAAAGAGTATATTGTTATAAAGGTTTTGAGCCTCGTTGTTGGATGACCTTGTGCCCTAAACAATATAGGGTTTACCCTATGTGCCATCTTTGATAGTAAGGGGAAGTTCCCAAGGGTTTTCCTAGGAACATTTACCTATATATAAGAAAATAACAGTACTACTAGTAGTAAGTAGTTTGTGAAAAGTGACCAAGGAAAGTGCCGAAGTTAACCAAATTTATTGATAAATAGAGCATGCATACCAAATGTGGAATGCACTTATGGTCCCAAAGGTGACTTCTTAACAAACTTGGGTGATATGTGGATTGAATGATGCCCAAATATGTCAAAGGTCGACCCATATGCAAATATAAATGAAAAAAGTTGATGAACTAGGTCATTAGGTCATTAAACCAACGTAAAGATGATGTGAGAACTCCTAATGCCCTAAAAGTAATCAAGTAAGTCCCTAAAGCTAGAAATAAACCCTTCACAAACTATTCAAAAGAAGGAGCACTTCACTGCTTGTAAATTCATCGTATTAACATATAGGAGTTTTTTTAATCATCGTTAAGTAAACATTTATATATCTAATTTATTATGTACTATTATTAATGAATAACATAGTTTCCATATAGTCAATTCTCGTTATCTCATTCAGTTAAGGTGTGGGTCTTGTCAGCAGGGTGACCTAGGTTCAATTCCCCTCAAGGGTGAGCTAGTTGGGAGGAGACACCAAAATCCAACCAAATGAGGATTGGTGTGGCCCATGCAAGGTGCAATCCCTAGGTGATTTTGACAGCTTAAATGCCCTTGGATCATGGTTTCTTAGACCAAAGGTCACTCCCGCAAGTTAAAAAGATTCTTGTAAACAAAAGAAAAACATAATTTCCATATAAACTATATATAAAACTAATACACATTACAAATTTTATATACTACACACTTTCCCACCAATCATTTTATATTTATTTTACACTATATATCAAACATTATCACATTTATGTTTAAAATCAATAATAATAATAATAATAATTACTACTTCAATCATTCCTCCCCTAGTATCTCACCACAAATTCACCCAAAAGCATGAAACTCGCATACACTTTACTAACCTCAAATTAAATTTAATGCATCACTACAAGAGCATGCATAAAATTTCATATCGGGTTCACCCTCCACTCAAAGTTACTAATCGAAAATTGCATGAAATTTTGATTTTTTTAGATGGATAACTCATAGATTTTTTTTAGTTGGTGTCTAAATGGGGTTTAAATACTTGTTTCTGTAAAAGTTCCTTAGGGTCATGTAAGAATGTAAATTTTTAATGTTCATGGTTTTTATAATTTTCATGATCTCTAAAATATAGTTTTGATCATTTTCATGATATCAAAAATAGAGATTGACAAATAATTTCTACCATGTCTATTTAAATATTGAACCAATCATGTCCATGAAATTTTGGACACAAAACATGCCTTAGATAAATTTGATTTTGAAAAGGCAATTGATTTGGTTAAAAATTATTAATATCTCATTATTATTATTTTAAATGGAGATAACAAAATATATCAATCAAATTGTAAATAAACAAAATCATTATCATCTCAACACTTATGTAGTGAAAAAATTCTAATAATAGAAATCTATTTTCAATGAAGAAAATAAATATACATATTAAATTTTTTTTTTCAATTTTTACAAAGACAAAAGTAATAAAAATCTTTTCTAAATAAGAACTTTCATATTTTAATAAAATTTTAAATTAAAATACTTATTTAAATATATTTATCAAACTAATACTTTTATATAAGATATATTTCTTTCAAGAAAAAAAACTCTTTATTCTGATCGAAATAAATTTGAACTACCCTTTAGGAGCATACATTACAAAACACAACATTTGCCTTCAGTTTTCTCATGTTATAAGCCTTTTTGATAATTTCAAAAGAAGTGCATCAATTTCTTTTCTTCTTCTTTGTTCTGATTCTAGTGTTCATTTATAAGCATACATATTGATTTTCAATATCTTCATTACTTATTTCCTTCACCTCCATTAGGCCTGGAGGGAGAGCGAGTGCCATCTTAGAGAGCTTATATGCTTCTGAATTTAGCTCCCTATAGATATGGTTGAAAGAGATTGTCTTGAAAGCTGCTATCTGCTCCCTGATTGCTTTCAACAAGTGTTGGAGATGTGGAGTTTTAATTTGAATTTTGTCATTTGCCCAATCTATGGTCATTTATTAGTCCTCGAATAGTTGCATATTCTTTAACTGTTTATCCAATGTTAGCCTGAGAACTGATCAAAGTGCCTCTAATTCTGCTTTGTTGTTTGAGGCTCATCCTAGTGCAAAAGTAATCTCAAATTTTGTTCTTTCATTGAGATATACCACTCCTCCTACACCCCCAAGCGATGGTTGTCCTTGGCTAGCACCATCAAAGTAGCCACGTGGACATATTTTATTAATTTATGGAATTATTATCAAACGTTGTGGTTTAATATATAAAATATATTTATATCAATATATATTTTAATAAAAATTAAATTAAATTAAAATATTTAATTCAGTTATATTTACGAAGCTAACACCTTTCAATATTATACCCACACGTATATATTAGAATTTCACATTTCACAAACTTTCCTATTTCCACAACAAAACTTGCATATCCTTACAACAAATCATTATAAAGATGAAATATTATATATGATGATACTTTTTTTTCTTCAAAAAAATACAATATTCATTATAAAATATTTGTAAAGAAGTACATATAAACCTTCAACAGAAATATATCCGGAATAGTTCATAAAAAGACCACAGAAACAGTATGGACAGATAATGGATAGAACAAAAAACCCGAGAGACGAATGGTCAACAAAAAACTGTCAACAAAAAAGGTCGCCACGAAAGAGATGGAGGCCGACACAAAAGAGATGGAGGCCGACACAGAAGAGGGTGAGATCACCCCAACCCAAACAAAAAACAGAAGAAGGCCTCGATCATTCAATCAAAAGTGGCCATACAACCACGATCTAACAGCGAACCACTTGTAGATCTCTTTTCAAAAAAAATGAAGTCGCCATCCGCCTAGAGAGCCAGCTTCGAAAGACTGTCCACCTGAGAGTTTTGACCACGGAGAATATGAGAAAAAGTGTTGGGCTAAGGGTAGACCCAGGTTCTTATGCTTTTATCTTTGCACCAACAAATAGACCCACAGTGTTGGCCCTTTCGGCAACAACCTGCGAACAGGTTGCAGTCTCACCTGAAACAGCTATGGGGTGCCGCAGAATCAGGTTTCTGCAGGAGAAAGAGGGATATTACTGTACCTTTAGCCTTAACAAAGAATAATTATGCAATACAGAGCTTCGACATTCACTTAAATAGCTTCGCAGTTTAGATAAAAAGACAGTTTCTTGCTTAACCCTTAACTGGGAATTCACAGCGAAGTTAGTACTTAGCAATATATCTTACTTATCATTCACCTACTTATCAAATGCATAAAAACATAACAGGAACAAAAGTAAAAAGAACCACCACAACACAAGATGTACGTGGTTCACCCCCAGTGTAGGGGCTACGTCCACAGAACTGCGTTTATATTCAACACTTTACAAAACAACAGTTATGATCTGCGCACTCAGCTGCAGATCTTCTCAACAACCCAAAACTACGCACTTAGCTGCAGAACCTTTCTTCCAAAACCCTCTGTGCACTCAGCTGCAGAGGTCGTCCACGCACTCAGCTGGGACTTAACCTTAAACCCAAAAATAGACCTTAGCTTCTTCGCATCACATCATATCATAACAAAAATCGTCTTCTTGACTCCTTTACATAAGTGCCTATTTATACAAGTGCACTATTATAATACCATGGGCTTAAACCCTGGGTTATTTACAAAAAGAGGGGCTTCGACCCAACCCCGAAACCCCTAAGACTATTTTGGACCGCAACTTCGCTTACAAGCTTCACACCAAAACCGCGAAGTTGCCAAAATTAGGGACCTTCAAGGTCCGAGACCCAACAGGCCCCTAAGACTCACCAGTGTCCCATCCTGGGACACTCTGCTACTTTTCGGGCGGAAGAATCTTGTTGGCGAAGATAGTAAACTGCTTGTTGAGGCTATGCATGATATCTTCGGTTGCTTGCTCTTTCTCCACTATCTCCTGCAATGTTGCTTCAGATGCTTCGTTGGCCTTTTCCTGTGCAAACGCATCATACTCTTTCAAGACTTTGATCTGGTTGTCCGCAGCAGTGCTCGACTCCAAGGCCTCGTTAATGAGGGGCTGCACAGAGCTTGCTAATAGTGTTTCTTTCCTTCTGCAAGACTCAATTTCTCGCTGGAGCTCATTGCTATGCTTCACCTTAAGCATCTTCTGCATAGGAGGCAATGTCTTAATTTCTGCTTTTACTGTGTCCAGCTCTGCCTGTCGCTGCTTGATGGTTTCTTGCAGCTTTTCTACTTCTGGGTTGTCCTGCAAGTTTGTCCAGGCCTCGACACTTTCATCTAGAAGCTTTGATGCACTACTTACAAGATCTGATATCTTTGTTGCTGAGGCCTGAATATATCTGCGACGTTGTTCCCTGACCTCTGGTGGACTCTCAGGAATGAGGCGAAGTTGAAGCTCCGCAATCTGAGCCTCATGTTCTACTTTCATCTTCTCTATCTCGCTTCAAGACTTTTGCGCATAGTCTTTCAGCTTGACGATTCTTTGCTCCGGTTCTTCTTCAACCTGCATGTCGAAGTCAGGGAGACTTCGACATGCCTCATCCAATACTCGCGCTAATGTAAGCCGCTTGTTTTCTGCCTCCCTCTTCTTCTGTTCAGCTTCTTCCAACTGTGCTGCGAGGCTCTCACTCTGCTTCGTGGAATTCTCTAACTGCATGTGTGAGTAGCTGTCTCGTTCTAGGATCTCCTTCATGAGGGCCAATTAACAAAGATGTAGCTCCGGCATAGATAACTTGGTGTAATCTATCTCAACTGTCATGCTCATCTGCGATCGAGATGATGCATCAGTTATTATAAGGGCTACACTTGGTACTTGTCCTCTATTGTTTCTGGTGGGTCGTTGCCTCATATCTGGCTGCGCGCTTACTGGGGCACTGCTTGCTGTTCTTTCCGCTAACTCTTTCAGTTTTGTAATTCGCTGTGCTATGCCAGCGAGCGCATCAAGATGTGTAGCTGCAAATTCTGCCCATTTGCTGGATAAGACCTCTGTAGACTTCGTCAGAGCCTGATCAAGATCTTCAATTGTCAAAGCAGGCTCTTCGACGATATTCTTGCCCTTCGACGCCTTAGTTTTCTTTCGGGGTTGAGGCTTAGTCACTTCCTCTACTTCGGGAGACTTGCGCTTATCTGGGCGATTGGGGTTTGAGATGGTTTTGACCAATTCTTCTTCTTCTTCATCAGCTCCGTCATCTCCACCCTGGTCACCTTCACTCTGCTGTGACTCATCTTGTTCTTCGCTCCCTTCGAGTGGGTCATTCTGTTGCGGCTAACTAGGACCTGCGCCCACATCTGTTACTGGAGGAACTAGTATGTTGGGCCTTGTTCTTGCGTCCTTCATCCATTCAGCCGGTCACTACTAAACTACTGCGAGGATGTCCTCCTAGTTTACCATGTATGGTAATTTCCACCATGCATGAATGTTAATTGCGCGAGCCTAGATGAAGACATTATGCATGTCAGCCTTGAAGTTGGCCACTCCAGTATACTAAGAGAATAGCTCATTACTGAGCTGCGATGTTTTCAAGATCTCATATGAAATGTTCATCGCATAGAATGCGAACATGTAGTTCGTCATCTGCTGCAAGGTCTTATTCTGCGACACCTAAAGAGATGCATACCTTGCTGCGCCAGGCATCTCCGGAGGCACATCAACAAACTGCGCCTCGGTAGGTTCTTTCCATCCTACCAGTGCAATAAGCACTAACAACCATGAATAATGAAAGGGTCTACCTTTCTCCTGTGCATCGTGGACATCTTCAAGGAATTCTCTAGCAATGTACTCTACCCATTTGTAACTGTAGCCTTTGGCATAGTTCACAGCAATACTGACAATCGGGGCAGGTACTTCATTAAGTCTGCACTTCCGCATTAATTTGCATGCTAGGAGCTCTGCGGCGAAGCGAATGTTTTGGTGCTGAATTGTCGAGGTTTGATACCCTCGCTTTCCTTTTGTCAGACTGAAGCGTTACTTCATGTGCTGCGCCAGCTTCGTATCTTTGTGCTTTGAAACAAATTCAATTCCAGGATCAAGCCCTTCCTTTGGCAAGCCTGTGATCCTATGAATCAGCTCTCCATCAATAGGAATTCTTTGGTTTCCAATCCATAGGTGCCCATCATGCACCAATGCCAATAGCTTCTTGACCACCACGGTAACTTGCGTGCTGCGACCAAAGTGGGGGACATTTAGCATCTTCAACCAGCCAGCTTGCTCCAAGACAGCATCCTACTTTTTCACTTCTAGTAACGTCGTTCTAGCCTCCGGATAATGGACAGAGTGCAAGTATTTCCCAGGTGCGAACTGCGGAAACTTCCCACGATCATTTGTATCGTGGTCTGCGTACTTGAGGTGGTCTAATCTTCCTGTCATTGCTCCGACCAACTTCACACCCTATGGCAGCGAAGGGGTGCATAACGTGAACTTGGTTGTCCACCGAGGTGGCTGAACTCCCGGTCGAACAGGCGGGAGATACGGTGGACGCTGCGGTGCAACGTTCTCATCCTCATCAAATTCTTTGAATTCTCCAGGAGGATTCATCACGGGATCCTCCGGTGTCTGTCCTGATGGTTTGTGTCTTTCCTCATTCCGCTTAGAGCGAACTTTAGCCTTAAATTTCTTTATGGTTGATCATGTCTGCATTGGTTAATCCGACGCTAGGGGAGTCTCTTCGCGAGGTGCGGATGCAGGTGGGTTTCTCATAAAGTTCTGCAGACCCCTCTTTCTGAACTCTTTCAACAGTTGTTGGACTTCGCGATCAGCTGACATGGACTCAACTCAAGAAAATGCGTAATTCAAAATTCGCAGGGCTGGATGGCTTCTTATGGAATCCAACGACGAAATCTGCCATAACTGTGCATTAAAGACACCAAATTTGACAGAGCGGTGATAGATCTTGTCCAAACGGCGCTAGATTTCCCAAAATCTCATCATTACAGGCAGTTAATACAGTTAATGTACCGGCGCCGCCAAATCTGATTTTTTCCAACGGTCGTATTTTGAGCTTCGACACACCATTCTTCTTTGGCACTACCACTAACTTCAGCTTCACCACAATAAGGACCTCTGACACAATATAGACCTTCGACACAATACGGACCTTCGACACAGATTCATTATAGTCTAGTACCCAATTTCAACTGTTCTTGGTACTTAGACTCTTCCTCGTGCTATTACTATTGATCGGGGGGTACAGGCTCGTCCCTGTACTTCTTTAATCTACTTCCATTCACCATGGAGGGAAAAATTTCTCCATTCAGCTAACTGAACTACGCCACCATCGGTAACTTTCTGAACTATGTAAGGTCCTTTCCAATGTGTCTTGAACTTACCTGGGAACTTCATGAATTTACTATCGTACAAGAGCACAAGATCACCATTCTGAAAATGCTTCTTCTTAATGTGTATATCATGCCACACTTTTTATCTAGCTTTCTGTACTTGCTACTGGAAACCTGCAATGAATCTGTCTTCTTCTAGTTCCAGTATCTTCGCCAACCTTTCATTCAACACGGCTGGATCATCCATCCCTATGAAGGTAGATATTCTGAGGCTGGGAACAATGTACTCCATGGGCATAACTGCTTCCTGTCCATATACTAGCCTAAAAGGTGTATGGCCTGTCAACTTCTTGCAAGTGGTTCTATAAGCCCATAATACTGCTAGAATTATAAGATCCCAATCATTTCTGTTAACATTACAAACCTTCGTTAGTGCGTGCTCAAGGATCTTGTTAAAGGCTTCGACAGTTCCATTTGCTTGAGGATGGTAGGCAGTACTCTTCTGATGATATACTTGAAATTATTTGGTCAATGCTTCAATAGTCTTATTCAGAAAATGTGATCCTTGATCACTCATAAGAATTCTAGGACACCTAAACCTCGACAAGATATTATCAAATATGAACTTCGCAGCTGTAGCAGCGCTACAGTCCTTGACTGGTTGAGCTTCGGCCCAACGAGTAAGGTAATCAGTTGCTGTAATAATGTATCTTGCTCCAGATTTCTTTGTAGGGGGATTGATTGGTCCAACAAAATCAATAGCCCACTTGTCAAATGCTTGTAAATTTACCTGTGGAACCAGAGGCATCACATCTATCCTGGATGGCTTTCCTATCCTCTGACAGATATCACAGCTGTGGCAATACTCTCTTGCATCCTTATGAATCGTAGGCCACCACAATCTAGCTGTCAGAATCTTCTGTGCCGTAGCTTTTCCTGAATAATGGTCTCCTGCTGCTCCAGAATGTGCCTAAGCCAAAATCAATGGTTTTCCATGCTCCAGGATGCATTTGCGCAGTATTTCATCTGGTCCCATCTTATATAGTTGTCCTTCTATCAAGGTAAAGTCAGCTGCTCTAACCACCAGCTACTTCTTCTATTGTGTTGTCATCTCAGAGGGTGTAAAACCTGTAGACAAGTACTGAACAATATCCTGAAAATAGTCATCAACCATCTGGATGGCAAACAACTGGGCATCATGAAGACCTTCGTCCAAACTAGTGGGCTCTTCTCTTGACTCGAGCCTCGACAAGTGGTCAGGTCCCAGGTTAAGTCTTCCTGGCTGAACTATGATCTCAAAGTCATACTCCTGAAACAAAATCAGCCATCTGCATATCCTTCCACCTAACACAGGCTTGTTAACGAAATACTTCAAAGCAGAATGGTCAGTGAACATCTTAAAATGAGATCCTAACAAATAATGTCGAAATTTCTGCAAGGCATAAACCATAGCTAGACCTTCTCATTCTGTCGTAGTATAATTCTTTTCTGCTGTGGACAATTTTCTAGTTGCAAAAGCAATAGGGTGATCAATATTACCTTCACCTAACTGAGCCAATACTACACCTAAAGCAATGGAAGATGCATCAACATGAACATGAAACTCCTTACTCCAGTCAGGGAATACTAAGATAGGGGCAGTTACCATCTTTTATTTCAAAATATCCAAGCTTTCTTGACATTCAGGTGTCCATTCAAACTTAATATCTTTCTTCAATTTCTTTTCCATAGGGGCTGTAATCTGAGCATATCCTTTAATGAATTTTCTGGAATATCCAGTATGACCAAGCGTAGTGCGAAGTTGCTTAACAGACTTCGGAGGTGGCAAGTTCACAATAATGGCTATCTTCGCAGGATCCACCATCAATCCTTGCTTGCATACAATGTGACCTAGCAGAATTCCAAAAGGTGCACAAAAGATACACTTCTTTAGGTTCAATGAAATCTAATGCTGTCTACACTTGTCCAGCATAGGTCTTAAACTGGCTATATGATCTTTCAATAAACCAAAGATAGTCCAATCATCAAAGTAAACTTCCAAGAACTTATGAATAAATTCCTTAAATGCAGATATGACTACTCTGGAAAACATAGCAGGTGCATTCTTCAATCCAAAGGGCATAACAGTATACTGAAAAGCTCCCATTTCTGCAGCGAAGGTTGTTTTATGTCGATCCTCTAGTGCGATTCTGATATGATGGTAACCTGAAAATCCATCAGTGAAAGAATACACTTCTTGACCTTCGACATTGTCTAAAACTTCATCTGTAAAGGGAGTAGGAAAAGGATCATGTGAACAGGCATCATTCAGCTTCCTCAGATCAACACAGATTCTGATTTCTCCCTTGGTCTTCTTTTCTTGTACCACCATAGGGATGACCCATTCGGACTCTTCAACAGGCTCAATGATTACTGCAGCGAGCATCTTATCTAGCTCCATCCTGACTTTTTCTTTATACTTAGGGTTCAGCCTATAAGGGCGTTGCTTCACAGGCTTTGCATCAGCTTTCAAAGGTATTTTTATCACTCCTATATCACCAAGGATACCTTTCATTTCTGAGAACTTCATCGGAAATAAGTCTTGATACTCATGGAGGAGTTCAGTCACTTTGCTCACTATTTCTTCGTCCCAATAATCTCCAATGGTAGCGTACTTAGGCATTTCTTCTGATCCAATGTTTACTTTCCTTGTCTTCAAGGGCTGAGTTACTTCAGGTGATTCGACTGCTGGTCCATGTACTTCACAATGTCCTTCTGACTCAGGAATATTAATGTTGCGAGGGTCATGATCTTCATCAATGGCGAGGTTATAGAATTCTACTGCATTAGCTTCTTGTCCCTTCCAATCAGGTTGGTATTCGGCTATTTCTTTATCATCAAACACCTTAGTATGGATCAACCTAATAGCTACGTCCAAGGCAGGGCAAACCTCATTAATAGAAAATGTGAGCACAAAACTATCGATAAGGCTAACCCAATCTACAGTACCATGACGAAGCTCCACCTCCGCATACCAATTCTTTGCTACAGGTTCCAAAGTGTGTACAAACCTATGTACCCATTCTTCACAAGGTACATGCTTCCATGCTTCATAACACTACTCCAAATGTTCCTGAGGGCTAGTCTTACCATTAAATCTGCTTCATACCTCTTGAGGTTGATCCATGAATCTCAGGCGAAGAAAATTTTGGCAGCTGGCAGCTGTGGCTCTGAATACTGAGTCTAGAGTCTCCATTTTCTGTGAATCTGGTACTTGCTCTGAGAATTGTACAATAAAATCTTCTGGGTCTGTCAAGCCATCAAAAGTAGGTAAGATTCTTGGCTATGAGCCAACCCATTTGATAGACTTAGTAATTCTTGCACATCGATGTCCATGTAGCTCATAAAGTCTATTCTGCCAATTCTCTAGGCCTTCGTCTGAATCAGTCATGCAAGAACTGTCACACTGCCAATCCATTATACCTTCAGTAGTAGGGTTAACATAGTCTTCTTCTTTAGCTGTGATGTTGTAAATATGATCTAAAACATCTTGATCTTCATCTCTGACTGGATCTGTATACCTTTCTCCTTGAGAAGGGTCCAACGGTACTATGACTCTCAAGCTTTTTCTTTCAAAAGTCATATGTCTATTCTTAAGGTTGATTACTGCATCATTGTCTAGTGCCCATTCAATTCCTAGCAAGGCTGGATAGGGGTTGCTATCATCAATTATTTCAATGACTTCAAAATCTGCTAAGGTACTGACTCCATCAATATCCACTGGTACACTAGGGAATCTTCCCAAGGGCACAATATTCTGCTGATTGGCTAATCTCAACTGTATAGGGGACCATTCAAGCGTAGGTTTTCCCATTTGTTCCCATGTCTGCTTAGTTAGGACATTCACTTTTGATCCCAGGTATAAAATGATATCAGTCATGTCATAATCTCCTATTTGAGCATGCAATCTCATTTCTCTTCTAGTCCTTCTAACTCTATTAACAGTTTTTCATTTATCAGAGCTTCGCTGAGGTTCGCAAGACGCAATAACTTTCTGTAACTCATTCAAAGCATTCTGATTTCTTAATAGCTTCATACAACTCTGTAAAAATGATGTCAGTGTACTTACTTGATCCGGCGAAGCTTCTTGAAACTGTAACTGCTGTTGATGTCATTGCGTAGTTGCTACTGATGTTCTCGGACCAGCAAAGTCTTTTTTAGCTTCCATAAATGTTCCTTTTTCTCTTCCAACATTGAAGGCTGGGATTTTCTCTGGGGTCTTACGGACCCAAGCCTCGTCAGGTTGTTTCCCCTTATTCTGCACCTGCGTCGTAGTTCCACTCCTTGTAACAACGTTAATGGTTGGGATAGGTCTTTTCTCTACAGCAATCATCTGAACGTTCTAAGTAGGAGTGCCATTTCTTTCTTGCATCTTGGCTATCAACTGTGGGCATTTCTCAATCACATGATCGATTGCTCTGCAATATAGGCATGTCGTATTTGGGTTCTGACAGTCTCTAGCTACATGTCCTGCATGATTACAGTTATAGCAAATAATATGGCCTCGTCCTCTTCCAGGCATACCACCACGACCACGACCTCTGAAATTACTGCGACCTGGTGCACCACCACGGTAACCATATCCATCATTGCCTTGTGCATCGGTTTGTACCCTATAAGCATCATAGGTTCGCTCTCTCATGAGGTCAAAGTTGCGACATTCGTCTTCGTTGTGTCCAACTGACTTACAGAACTTGCAATAGGGATTCTTAGGTACTTGAACATATCTCTACAGCAGGTAGCAATCTTCAGGTCGATGCTGACCAGTTGTTCTACAGATCTCACAATATAGGATATTAGGGTTAAACAGGTTCGATGCACCAGTATTCAAATAATTTCTTAATGCAGGACATTGTTCTTTGTCGTGACGTTCTGTCTTACATCGTGTACACCAAACCTCTTCTCGAATAGATTTCCCTTTTTTCATGTCGCGAAGCTCCAAAGCCATTTCTACTAACGGTGCCTGTATCTGGGCTATTCCAGAATTATCTCCAACAGGAGTTGTTTCAAGTTTCATAGCAATTTCCAACGCCTCTTGCTGCTCAGCAACATTCTGTTGCATAAGTGGAGTCCTGATATGAGGCAATAGTGCTGCAATGAACCATTCTTTATGTTGTTCTGGTCCAGTAGTGAAGCTAACTTGATCCAACAGAACCTTGAACCTCTTATCAAAGTCCCAAACTGATTCACCTCACTTCTGTTGAATTTCTTTCAGTTCAGTTATACACTGTGACTCCGATTTAGGCTTCTTGAATTCTTCGACCATTGCTTTTTTAATATCAGCCAAGATATAGTTCTGATTACTAGAAAACTTCATAAACCAGGTCAAATCTCGGTCTCTGAAAGAGGAGACCAGCTGCGTTCTTCTTGTATTTTGATCCATAATATTCTTAGCAGTCCAAGCAGCTTTGCATAAGAACCAAAACTGCTCTGGATCCTCTGATCCAGTTCCTCTAAAAATTGGGAGCTTGATATCATCATTCATATGGGCCATAGTGAATCGAGGGGGGGGGAGGAGGGGGAGGAGGAGGGAGACTGGTAACAAGAGGAAGGGAACTTACTGAGGTAGACTGACCTGCGACAGGACTACTCGGGCTAGGGTTACTTTCATATTGTGAAGGGTTCTCAGGGATAACAGATCTTCGTTGCGGAGTTATACGAGGGTTTCTAACAAAAGGGGTTTCTTCAGATTCCTCAGGACTTAATGAGGTATAATCGGTATTCTGGCCTAGGGTATAGGATCCAAGAGTTCTCTTGTATCTTTTACCACTGCGAAGCAAACCACTTTGCTCGTCGAAGTCACTTTCGCTTTCAAACATAGGTTAGTAGCAATAAATCTAGCAATCTGATTAGATAAGCAATATGCCTTTCTCAGCCAAGAGCATTTTAATTTTTAGACTTAATGAATTCAGGTACTTACCCCTTGGTCCTTTGAAAAGCTGTCTTTCTGCTTCGCTGAAAGAAGTATGTCTGTCGATGGTGAACTCCGTCACAAATGCTTCAAGGGTTCATGTTGTCCAGAAGTCAACAACTCTTGATACCACGTTGCTCGTACTTTTCAACAGCTTAATTCTTTCTGGGGTCCAGTCCAAAGACTGATCTTCTTTGAAGTTTTTCTTTCTTTCTGTCAACCTAGATAACCACTGGTGCAATTCTATGTGGATACTAGCAAAGAAAATTTCATAAATATCAGTAAAAACGTACCTTTGCAAGAAGTCGTCTGAGCTACGACGAGGGTCCTTATTCTCTTGTTCAGCAAATTTCAGATAAGTATCTCCAACCCAGTCACTGATTTCTTTTACTGAGGGCCTCCAAATCATATCCCTCTAGGTACGACGTAGATCCCTCTTGAAGCAGATACTGGTTCAATCGGCAATGGAACCAATTTGTTGGGCTAAGGGCAGACCCAAGTTCTTATGCTTTTATCTTCGCACCAACAAACAGACCCATAGTGTTGGCCCTTTCGGCAACAACCTGCGAACAGGTTGCAGTCTCACCCGAAACAACTATGGGGTGCCGCAGAATCAGGTTTCTGCAAGCGAAAGAGGGATATTACTGTACCTTTAGCCTTAACAAAGAATAATTATGCAATACAGAGCTTCAACATTCACTTAAATAGCTTTGCAGTTTAGATAAAAAGACAGTTTCTTGCTTAACCCTTCACTGGGAATTCACAGCGAAGTTAGTACTTAGCAATATATCTTACTTATCATTCACCTACTTATCAAATGCATAAAAATATAATAGGAACAAAAGTAAAAAGAACCACCACAACACAAGATGTATGTGGTTCACCCCCAGTGTAGGGGCTACGTCCACAGAACTACGTTTATATTCAACACTTTACAAAACAACAGTTATGATCTGCGCACTCAGCTGCAGATATTCTCAACAACCCAAAACTGTGCACTTAGCTGCAGAACCTTTCTTCCAAAACCCTCTGCGCACTCATCTGCAGAGGTCATCCATGCACTCAGCTGGGACTTAACCTTAAACCCAAAAATAGACCTTAGCTTCTTCGCATCACATCATATCATAACAAAAATCGTCTTCTTGAATCCTTTACATAAGTGCCTATTTATACAAGTGCACTATTACAATACCATGGGCTTAAACCATGGGCTTAAACCCTGGGTTATTTACAAAAAGAGGGGCTTCGACCCAACCCTGAAACCCCTAAGACTATTTTGGACTGGAACTCCGCTTACAAGCTTCGCACCAAAACCGCGAAGTTGCCAAAATTAGGAACCTTCAAGGTCCGCACCCCAACAAAAAGATATCTCGTGAAAGGAATCGATCTGAATCCTAACACGATGAAGCCACAAATCCAGATAGGCACAATGAATGTGGTGGTGATCCAAATTCCAGTCAATAATTTCCTTGGAGTCCCCGAAGATATGAATCTCATCCATGCCCAATGACTCAAAAAAGCAAAGAAGAATCCATAAAGATAACAGCTCACCTTTGGTGTTGGATCTGGGGCTACAGTTCAGCCAAAGATGATAATAACTGAGATCCTCCAGCTTTAAAATGGCCCCAGCACAACATAGAATAGAATCATCCTGTGATGCACCGTCAAAGAATCCCACCAAGCTGTGAGCAGGAGACAAATCCTTTGGAATCTTAATTTTCTGACGAGCACAACCCCAGCTCGAGACACCCCCCCATATCCTATGAAATCCTTCAAGCTTCTCTCAGCAAATTCTGAAAAGTCCACCCTCTTACCTTCGAAAATGATGAGGTTCTTGCACCACCACAGCTCCCACAAGATGAAGCATGGGAGAGTTTTCCAACCTAGATACTTTTTATGCCAAGAGAAGAAACAAGAGGAAAGAGAATCCCTGCTCCAAGGAGATTTATCATTTATTACTGAGCCAACAAGCTTCCAAATAGATTTACAGAAACAACAGGAAACGAATAAATGGAGAATACTTTCCTCATTTTTCCCACATAATAAGCAAATACCATGACCGGTCATACCCCTGCGAATAAGATTGTCCCATGAGAGAAGACAATTTTCTAATGCCAGCCAACAACAAATAGCTATCCGAGGAGGAAGTTTCCATTTCCAAATCTGAAACCACCATGCACTCCTTTCAGGAACATCATCCATAAGGACTTGATAAGCCAACTTTGCCAAAATATTTCCACTAACCGGATCGTATGACCATCTAATCACGTTAAGAGATGCTTCTAATGTTATCGCTCCCATATTTAAACCGCGGACATATGCAGTTCATTCCACACCTTGTGATCCATAAATACCCAGTTGGGTATCCGATAACCAACCCTGAAGAGTGGACCCCCAATTCAGAGAAGAGGCAATGTGATAAAGGGAAAAAATATCGGTCGCAATGGAGGAGGAAATTCGGGTGATGAGATAGGACATGATTACAAGGGCCCCCAACAATCGGATCTTCTCCCACACGAACATCCCTCCCGTCACCCAGAGACCAATCCAACCATGAAGAGAAAAGGTTGAAATCCCCAAGCAGACCATCCCAAATGTTGGATATGTTTCTTCCATGCTTCTTGAAGCTCCTCACCCATTGGACAGTTATAGTTCTACGAATGTATTTTTCTTTTATTACCTTCGACCACAAACTGTCCCCGGTGATAACCAACCAAAGGATTTTTTTTCCTTAGAGCCAATGGATATAAGTGCATGTTCTTCAACCCCCCCCCCTTTCTCCACGGGGCGAGCAATAACCTCCCAGCGGACCAAATGATATTTAGATTGCTTCACATCACTCGACCAAATGAAGGCCATGATCATTATTCTAATCTTGTTGATAATAGATTTAGGAAATTTACATAATGAGAACCAGAACACCATCATGTTCGAGAGGACAGCACGGGAAAGCATTAAATGTCCACCAATGGGTAACCACTTCCAACGCCAGCTTTTTATCCTACGATCAAACCTATGTAGTAGCCACCGCTAGTCCCTAGAATTGTAACGATTGGGATTTAAAAAGAATCCTAGATATTTAGTGTCATCCACTAAAGGATAGGGGTGCATCTGCAATAATCTCTCCATCTCTGCCCAATGCATCTCAGAGGCCTCATTCAACATTATCCTAGGTTTTCTCTTGTTGATACTTAATCCCAACACAACACAGAAATTCTAAACAATACCTGAGATTCCAACCCATTCCGAAATTGAACCTAATCGCAAAACCATAATATCATCGACGAACATTGTATGAGTGACAAGAAGGTTTTTGCTGATCTTTATAAATTTTATCGATCTCTACGCCTTAGCCTTCAGGAGTAATCTGCTCAGGCCTTCAATTACCAACAAGAATAGAAATGGTGACAGAGGGCACCCCTGTTGCAGCCTTCGTTATGCTTGAAAAACTCCATTGGAGAACCATTAACCAAAACAACATATGACACTGAAGTTACACAACCCATTATCCATTTCATCATTCTAAAGGTTAGGCCAATTTGGATCAATATCAATTGGAGAAAACCCTAAGACACCCGGTCATATGCTCTATTTAGATCAAGCTGCAAAGTACCTGCCTCCATAGCTTTGATTTTTACACTATGGAAAACTTCTTGCGCCACCCCCACCACTTCTAGGATCTAGCGATTATGTAGGAAACGGAATTGCTTCGCCGAAAGGCCCCTGGAGGTAATTGGTTTCAACCTATTTTTTATAATCTTTGCTATTAATTTGTAAACATAGTTGCATAAAGAAATCGGGTGAAAATACCCCAATTCCTCTGTTAGTGACTTATTTGGGATTAAGGCCATGAAATTAGAATTCATATCCCCTAGAATCACACCCAGGATCCTAGAGTCTTCCACAGCCCGCAGGAGATCCGACCCCATGAGGTTGAAACATTCCATAAAAAGTTCCATGGTCCACCTGTTTGGACCCGAGTTTTTTGATCTGGCAGAAGCCATATGACCATCTTCAATTCTTCCATCTTAGCAGGTAGAAACATCTCGTCACCATCCTTCGCGTAAAAAACTCTGGGATACTCTTTGACAACTTTCAATTGTTCAATAACCAGAATGTTCCCTTCACCACTGAAATAGGAATTAAAATATGCATGGGCCTCCATGGAAATTCCTTCTTGGTCTTTAATCATCAAACCCTCCTTTGATTTCACTGCCCAAATAAAATTAGCATTCCTCCTATGATTTGCGAAATTCTGGAAAAAATTGCAATTTGAGTCACCAGCTTCCAACCAAACCATATGACTTGCGAGCCTAGCCTTTTCATACTCTATCTGTAGAATGGATGCTTTCTAATTTTCAAGACCCATCAAAAGGTATTTGTCATGTTGGTTCCATGTCGATGAGGTGGTCTTGTCGATTAAACACCCGATTTGAAATTCTATTTCCTTCAATGACTTTTTGTTCAAGGCGGGACGAGCTTTTACCCAACCTTTAACCTCCCCCTTTAACCTACTAAGCTTGACAGATAGTAAATCTAGAGGAGACAAAACATGCATATAATCTTTAGCCGACCATACCTTAGCAATCAAGTCCTTGAAACCGTCCACCTTCAACCATTCGTGATTGAACTTGAAAGGTCTAGGAGGTCCTTATTCACCCATTTCCAATTCAAGAGAGATAGCATGATGGTCCAAAAATCTAGAGAGGTCAACCCATGACCTATATTTCGCCATTTTTTCCAATAAAGGCACAAACATCCGAAATATTTCTATTATTTTAGACACCCGCTCCAAGCTTGCCCGACCATTACTCCAGGTAGGAGTCAATGGGACCATTTCCACATCCACTAAGTTTGCACCCCTAAAAAGATCCACAAAATATTCACCTGAAGAATCCATATTTGCTTTTGATCCCCATAACTCGCATGGTGACCAAGTGAAATTTAAATCACCAGAAATCACTAAGTTTTGGAGATCAAAGGTCCCCTCGGCTGAAATCCAATCCCAGAACAGTTCTTTGCAGTTGTATGGCCCATAAACATTTATAAGATTGAGTTCTTCTGGGAAATCCTTGAATAAACCTGTCAGCAAAATCACTGCAGACACGATGGAAGCTTTTAGCTTAGCTTTTCTTGGGTCTTAGGCCACTAGTAGTCCTCCCAAGAGGCCCAAGGCATCCATCGATGCCACCTCCCAATTAGGATTTATTTTAAGAAAGAAAGAGCATGCTATAAGAGCTGATACCATCGTCTCTTGTAAAACTACAACATTCAGACGATCCTTGTCGATGTTTCTCTGGAGAGCAAGGTGGTTCTCGAGGACCCCCACCCATCTAATGTTGATGGATGTAATTTTCATTTTCTAACACTAGCAAGGAATTTTATGCCTCTAAGTGCCCCGAGTTTAACAGTTGAGTTGGATGATGGTGAAATGGGATCTTTTACCCCCCCTTCTAAATCTGGACCCTTCTTAACTTTTCTCGCACTGCGAGTTTTAATGGGTGAAAAATCAGATTTGATCCCCCCCTTAATGGCCCCCCTAACAAAAAAATGGTTTGGAGTGTCCTCCGAGCATTTCAAAGGAGGAAATTCCTCCTTAGGCACCTCCAGAACTGGAATAGGGAGACCCCTTTTGCTGGGCCAAGTGAATATGGTTAACGGCTTGGTTTTTAACAAGACCCTAGTAGAAAGCAAATTATCGGCAATATCCTACAGCCCCAGAGGAGAAGCTAATGGATATGGTGAGGGTTCCTCTTCTTATATAATACCTATACCAACCCGGTTCTCCAATATGCCAACCCCAGAAAAAGCACCATTGGATGACGAGTCGAACTAGAAACCATTAACCCTCCCATAGGACGCATTTAGGCCCAAGCAGACTCCATCTTCCCTGGACTTCATTGATAGGTCGAGATTATTCTCTGTGGGAATAGGAGCCTCTTTGACGACACTAATAGTCAGATTTGGGTTTGTCAACCCCTGATAGAAGAAGGTATCACCAACCAATGCATTTTCACCCACCACATCACCTTTTTTCTCCAATGATTGAACAAATTCACATTCATTTGTGTTTAACATAGAGACACAGGAAGGGTTTAAAGAGTGTAACTTACTCAAGTATGGCTGGTCCGCCAGCATAACTGAGCCCGATGAAGAGTGTGAATTCTGAGAATCCATATAGGTCAGGATAACTTCGCCCGAGTCCTCTGAAGTCCACGCTTCAGCCTCAAATGACCCTAAATCAAAGTCCGAGGCGGAAGAACTGCATTCTTTCCAAATATGGCCAACCTCACGGCATCTGGAACATCGAAACGGGACGCCCCAGTAATCTAGTAATTGAGAGAATAATCGTTCCCTCCATTCGATGACCACCTTCTCCCGGAAACCCTTATTCATATCGATTTTTTCCATAATCTTATCGACCCTTCTATCAACCTTGTGCAGTAACCCTTCCTTCAGATGAATAAAATGGCCTAGATGGTTCCCAATCACAGTTAAGGCCTCACGGTTCCATAAACAGAGAGGTAATTCAGGCAGCAGGACCCAAATATGTCTAAATATTAACCGCTTTGTAGCTGGTTCGAAGCAATAATTCCATCTGCGAAGCATGAGACTCCCCTGGCCTCGCATCCATGTAGAGTTGAGTGCAAATGAAGTATGTTCCTCTGTTCTAAATAAAAAAGCAAACCATCCCTTCTGAAGCACAAAAATAGTAGGAGTATAACCCAAAGTAGGGCCCAAGACACTCGCCACCCATGACTCGATCTCATTGCACCTCATAGATTTGTAGATGAACTTACCCACCAGTCCCCTAAGTGTCATTCCCACCATCTCCTCCAGATCCACTCCTCGGCCCAAAGTCATTTTATCTTCATTAGTTTGCAGCTTCCATTTTCTATACGAGCCTTTTTTTCTGTCAAAGAAAGGGTTTGCTACAATAGGCCCTAGAATGCCCTATCCCCGATCCATTAAATGAATTCCCAAGTGGGATGTCTTTCACCTTTCCCGTCGCTTCAGGAACAACTGAATCTAAGTAATTTTGGAAACCCTCCTCGTCCAGATGCACATACCCCTCAACACCCACCTGCACCAATGGATCTGGCACCGCATGGAACTTCCAGTCAATTTTGTTAAGGATTCCCAGTTCCAACCCATCCACGCCACCCTGCATGGGGAAAGAACATGGAGAGGCCATATTCCACACCCAACGTGTGTGCCATGAGTCCCCACCTTCAACAAAAGAGTTGTTGACACTGGATCCAACACCCCAGGTAACCCCCTTGGTTTTACGAAGACGACAAAGGATAGTGGAAGACAGGAGAAAATGTCAAACCCCATATTAAACAAACAAACCCCCTACTAATGATTGTATCTGTACTGACTGTGCATCAGCTTGCACTTGAGCAGAGAAGTCTGGGAACATGAGTAGTAAGCTAGGAAACCCATACAATATTTTTAAATAGTTTGCAAACCCGCAAAAACCCCACAGGAAGCCCACCCAAATCCTATCGATCCCAAAACCAAACTAGAGAGTCGTCAGCACCATCCCACTCTCTGAGCCCAGACTCACACAAACTTTTTAAACCCAGAAACCCATACTCATATTCCCCCACCCCGGTTTTCCTGGTCACCCCAGGCTTTCGCATATCCCTAAACACTATTCATGACACCAAGCTGACCCTCCCTAGCTAAGCTCTAAGGCGTCCACTAAGACATAAGCCTAAGAACGGAAGGAAGCCGAAACGTCATGGTAGACGAAACCCTAAAAAGTTGCAGAGCTCTAAAAGATTCCAAAGCTTGGAGCTTGTAGAGCAGAGCTCTAAAAAGTATATATGATTATCCTTTAAAATAATGATGTTGCTAGAGTTTATTTTCTAAATTTAAGATTCATTTTGCAAACTTAATGTTTCAATGCCATGGGAATATATTTAATTAATTTAAGTTTTTTTTTAAATGTATATTTTGTTTACCTTTGGGGATGATATTTTAAATCATCTTGTCAAAATAAATTATTATTTATCTTATTAAGTATTTATTGACATAAAATTAGTTAAGTGCTTATTACATTGACAATAGCCAATTGAACTAACATATTTATGATCTAAAATGGATCACTATATCTTTTGTCTTTTATTTTGGTACATTTTGAGTGGAAAAAATGGAGCTATTGATTTGTAGGTCTCATTTTGGGGACAAGTCTTATTTTGGTAATTTCAAATTCAAAACTTCTAAATCCCATTTGGAACATTAAATGATTGTTTTGGGGTCAAAAAATTGTGGATAACCACATGTTGAGAACTTTCGAACATCATGAAGATCACCTTAGTTGGAACTCATATCTGGAAGTTATACCTCATGCAAATTGGCATGTGTCTTTTACCACCATGTTATTGAGTGGATGTCAGAGACCTCCCATTTGGAGCTAGCCACATGTGGACTTTCAAGAAGATTCTAGAGGGTCTAAAAACCTAACCCTAATTAGGATTTGTGTCATGCAAAACCCTAACCCTAAATGACTATCAAGACATGTTAAATATTGGGGAAGGGTTTCATTCTTGTTGTATTAATTCTTTGTTTCATAGTTAAGTAAAGGAAAGGAGTGGGATATTATGAGTAGGACAAAGAAAATAGAAGACCTTATAGACCATAAATTTTATGACAATTGAATAATGAATTTATCTTTTCTTTGTAATTGCATTTTAGATATGAAAAGAGATGACTAAGGCATAGTCCTCACCGTCTAGTTTGGTTTTCCCATATCACATTTTCTCCATTACATTTTGTGTTAATTATGTGGATGGTATGGTGTTTATTGTTTTAGGTATATTTATTATGTTTTTAATTTTTTCAATAATTTAAACAATATGCTAATAACATTAAAACAAAATATTGTCCAAAAGGGTTGGATCCATTTGCGAAGAGTAAGGAGTTTTTCACTAGTGTGAAAGGTTCAATTCCAATGAGGGTCGAACCTGGATCCATGGGAGCACCTTGAGTTAGTGGTCGAACATGTGGTATTACCCAGAGAGATTGTATTAATTGATCTTGTGACCCATGGGCACATAAGTGTATCAAATCCCATCCCCATGTCCTCCTAACATTTAAGTCTGGTGGGCTAGCTCAAGTGGTTGAGTGTTGTGAGGTGTGAGCAAAAGGTCTTGGGGTCAAATCTGCGAGTGGCTATACATTTCTATATAAAGGCCTCACTTGATGTCCCCATCGGGTTAGCTCTGTAATTAGAGTGAACAGGGTGTGGCCCCTTTGGGTGCCCCCCTATGATTTATTCCCATGAATGTAGCAGCCTTGCTAGAGGGTTTGTGAACCACAACAAAAAATTAAAAATAAATATTACATAGTAAAAATTATTTTTCAAAATTTATAAAATTCATTGTAACACATTATTACAAAAAAATCCACAACAATTTACAAATCATTTAAATTAACAAACTTAATTTTTCTATATACACTTGTATATTATAAGTTTTAAACATTACCCACACTTCACAGTTTTAAAACATACCAAAAACATTAGATATGCATCCAATTTAATTTTAGAGGTTGTTAAATTTTATGCAATTGGGATTTTAATGGTGAGGTCATTGAGAGTGGGATAAACCTATTAAGAAAGAATAAATAAGGTTATAGGAGCGTTAAGGTTGGTAATGAACAAAGAAAATATAGATAATAGAGGCATGGTCATTGCTAATTGAAATGAAATATCATTAGATAGATCAATGTATGAGCATCTAGTTAAATGGTTCCAAATGGATAAGGATATGGGAAAACATAGAAAATAGTATAAGAGACTAGTTTGTTGTCATAATGTAATGTGAAACATGAAACAAACAATGATGTAAAGTGTTGAAGATCATTGCAAGGCACAAACATCATCATATGTATGCACAAACACAAAGTAAATTGCTCAACAATATTACTACAACTTGTACATACTCTAAGGTATACACGCAAGGAAAATATATGAGCTCAAACAATCAGCGAGAAGAAGATCCAACATGTAATCTTTGATGAGAAAAATATATGACTTCAAAGAATCAACTCGAAGAAGATCCAACATGTAATATTGATGAAGAATATTGCATTGCAATTTAGTCATTATGATTACGGAGAAATTAGGATATTAATATTTCATTTCATAGAATGCAGTTTTCTTTATTATCATTTATGAGTTTGTTATGTGTTTATTTGCTTGTTTTTGTAATTTGTGAATTTTAATAAAATCATAAAATGATTTTATTGTCTATGTAAAGTACAGTGTGATTGGTTACATATGTAAGTATTAGGAATGTTTTAGAGAGCTAGTTTCTCTCCTGTCTTAGCTAATTTCATATTCATAAGAACTCGATGACAAAGGATTTAAAGTGTAAGGTATTTTTATCCTCTCTTCTTAATTACTATTCATTTCCATGGAACTGTTTCCATAAGTTGTTGTTAAAATGAACTCTATACATATGTTTTTTTAAGGTATATAGCCAGCTTATAAATTAAGAAGCAAGTCCCTAACTACATACAAATATCCCCCAACACCCATGATCTTTAAAGTCGGTGCTTGGTGACAGAGGTTAATTCCCACGTAATTATTTGAAAGCTCCAACAAGGGATTGGTTGAGTTACAACTTAAATTCCCATTATTATGATCATACTTCCTATCCTCCAATGCAACCATTTCCATGTCATGATATGGGATAGCAACATTATGACAAATATTTTAGAAAATAAGTGTATATTTCTCTAGCAACATCAAAATTTATGGGTCACAATTCAACCATTCATCTTGGACTCAAAGGTTGTTCAAGAAGCATAATCAACACTTCCATACATGTTTTTGTTGATTTTGAAATATCAAAATCCAAGCTTATCCCAATTGTATATGACCCTACCTAATCTCATCATCTATATTTGTTAAAAGTATGAAATTAATTTCACTACTTATCATCGAGCATTTTCTTATGAAGTGGAAATTAAGTGGGGGGGTCTCTGATGATCTAAGACTGTGAACGACGCAAGCAGACTAGTGTTTCAATAAGGTTTTCAAATGGGATCTCCTGGAGGGGCTCCTCCTCCTCCATCCCGCAGTGTAATGAAGGGATCGGGAGGGGAGTCGTAAAGAACCAAACAAATGGAGGAACAAGGAGAAGCGGTGGAGAAGAGCTCGAAGACCAGGAGTGAAGGGGAAAGGGATGTAGGAAAGGAGGGTGTATGTCGATATTTGTTGAGATATTGTCTCTCCATATCTGCTTTGACAAGTCGAGAAAATGAGTGGAACAACGGAAGGAAAAAAACCCTAATAAAAAATTTCATAGGGGTTTAGCCTAAGGAAAGAGATCTTCTCAAGTGGATTGAGACGACTTGGAACCCTAAGGACCATTACGACGTGCACTTGGGTTCGAAGTGTTTTTTCATAATCATTTTTTCAATCAGGAAGGTAGAGATCAAATCCTGGAGGAAGGGCCCTATTTCTTCTTCTCGGCATGGTTGTACCTCTGTCAATGGAAAGAATGTTTCAACCTAGAAAAATAAGATATGAGCATAGCTCCAGTCTGGATCCACTTATATTCACTATCATGTGAGTACTAGGAACCCAAAATTTTGTAGAAAATTGGCAACACCCTAGGAAAATTCATGAAGGATTCAGAGCATACCAAACAACGAAGGTACACCTCCTTTTCCCAAATCTATGTTTACATGGATCTATCCCAAGAGCTTCCTAAGTCCATTAATCTGACTTGGGAGGATGAGGATGGGGTTCATCCCATCGATTATGAACACCTCCCATTCAGATGTAGGAAATGCCATGAGTATGGTCATCTTAGTAGAGACTACCTCCAAAACCACCCCACCCTGCCTACCTCTCAGGTGACCCAAGGAAATTGAGGTGATGAGGAGAATTTCACCTAGGTCAGCAATAAATGGAGACATGGGAGAAAACTCACAAATCAGACATAGAACTTGCAAATTATGGGAAATAAAATACCTAAAGCAAATCGATTTGAAACCTTAAATGAATTTGGAGAAGATCTGGAAGATCTAAGTTGGGGTGCTCAGAAGGTAATAGTTCAAGAAGGGAAATTGATACTAGAAACATCTCTAACTCTGTCAAAGGGATAGGAAGAACAAATAGATGAGATGGAAGATGATCAACAAGTGGAATCAGAGGACATGGATATGGGGGAACTAGATCTGGATGAGATCGAAAAGGCATGCAATAAGAAAGGGAAGGATTTTGTCCCAAATAGAAAGATAGATCTATTGCAAGTAGTCATTTTGAAGATAAAGTCTACCCTGCAATTTGGCATAGCAAAGAAACCTCAGAAAGGCGACAAAAGGAAGTAGTTGGAAGAAGGAGAAAAGAGAGGAAGGAAGACAAATATACAAAGAATTGCAGAGGTGGAACCCGATTAATGGAATCAGTCCAGTACCCGACAATCAAGGCATCCTTCTCTGAAGTCAATAGAGTTTCCCAATGAAGGTGATAACATGGAACATTTGCAAGGTGAGCCACCCACACAAAATTAAGATGCTAAGAAAAAAGGTGAGAATGGAGAATCTAGTGATAGTTTTTTATGCAAGAAACAAAATGTGGCGCAGAGGTGATGAAGGAAATAACAAATAAAGTGTGGAATGGTAGTGAAACAATGTCAATTGATGCTCATGGAATGGAAGGAGGCTTGGAGATGAGAAGTATCCAATGCCAAATCTTGTGGGGTGGTACCCTTGACAAACATAGATGGGCCTTGACAAATACATATGGGCCTTGGTCAGCTGGGATAAATTATGCAAACTGAAGTCTCAAGGGGGTCTAGGTATCAGAGATCCAGAGAAGAATAGTGATATTATGGGGTCAAAATCTGGTAAAATTGGGTTACCCACACCTCAAAACCTTGGGAAAAGCTTTGGCACATAATATATGCCCAGAATTGACCAAAGAAGGATCTCATAATGTTTAATGAGGAGAAACAAGGGTCTCGCATATGGTGTACAACCCTTCGTAGCAGAAGAATTATTCAAGATCGTAGTTATGGGAAATTAGAGATGGGGAGGCAACATATTTATGGGAAGTTTCATGGCAACAGATGCCCAAAATTTCGACTCAGATTAAGACATAGGCGAGCCAGGACATATGTGTGGAGCTGAGGCTTACCAAGGTCAACCAATTTTGGAAGGTGGAGTCAGAGGAAGGAGACTATCACGAATGGAACCCACCTAAATGGTGGAACAAGAGATTCCCTGCAGAGGAGATACCTAGCATTCAAGATTCCCTCCAAGATAGATGCATAAGAATTCAAAACATTCCTCATAAGTAGAGATAGGGCTACTTGACAAAAGCCATTTTCAACACCAAGGAAGTATATGAGCTTTGGAATAACCAAGGGGAGGTGCCGACAAAAGAAACCTGGAAAAGGGTATGGAATACAACTCCTTGGCCAAAAGTGGATACCTTCCTATAATTTGCTATATATCGGTGAATTTTAACGAGAGAAAACCTTACAAAAAAGGGGTGTGATTTCCCCCTCACAATGCCATGTGTGCATTAGAGAGGAAGAGACTATGGATCATCTCCTCAACTCCTCCCCCTTTGCATCAACCCTATGGGATAGGGGTTCTTAAATCTTTCGATGATCCTACCATACACGTGGGCAGTCAAATCAAATAGTTAGAGATTGGAAATTGAAAGCCTTCCAGGATCCTATTGTCGGCTACATATAGCTTATGTTCCTGGGATTCCTAATGTGGAAAGTTTGGAAGGAAAGAAACCAAAGGATTTTCCAAGACAAGAGAACCCTTACAGGAAGTCTAGAGCAAAGTTGAACCCATATTCAGGAAACCATTAAAATCACTCAGTGGGATAAGAAGGACTAGGAAATGGGAGATATGAAGCGAATAATTCTAACATCATGGAGCTTAAACAAAGCATACCAAGGATGGATTAAAAGGAAAACTAAAACAATAACCAAGGATAGCCCAGCTTTCTGGTCCCCTCCCTTGCTTGGCTCTTTCAAGCTAAATTTTGATGGTGCCTCGAATGGCAACTTGAGTTTTGTTGGTTTTGGAGGGGTGGTAAGGAACCATGAAGGTCATATCTTGCAGGTTTACTTTGGGTACATAGGCAACATTACTAATAATGTAGTGGAGCTGGAGGGCCTTCTCTATGGACTCAATTTGGTTTCCCGCAAAGGCTAGGAGCAAACCATTGTCAAAGGGGATTCCAATGCCATCATCCAAATGATGAAAAGGCTACATAATGGAGAACGAGTTTCCAAGTTGGTGGAGAGTTGGAGGCTCATCTACAGGGTGGAAAAACTGGAGCCATAATTGAACAAATCCCAAATGTGGACCTTTTTCCACATCAAATGAGATGGAAATAAGGTCATTGACCACCTAGAAAAGGTGGGGGAAGGTGAGACATGAATAAGTAAAGAAGAATAGCTGGGTTGTCTTGGGTCTCAAAACTGGGTTAACCAATGCTTCCATCTTGCAATTAAGGACACTCGGACTTTGAGGAAGGATGGTGGCAACACGAATCACTCCCGTGACTTTCATGCCAGGGCCCATGCGGAAAGTACGACAGCTATCGGGAATAATAATAGTCCACCTCATGAAGGCGATGAAAGTACTAATTGACATAACACCCAATGGAGTGAACAATTAAATCCTCAAGCAGGTAATGATGAGGAATGGATACGACAATGTCCTCGCCCAAAGGATGGATTTTGCTAAAATGATGTGAAAGGAGGTAATGAATGCAGGGATTATCTTGCTTATTGATGTGAAGGGTAAATTAATGATGGGAGTAATTACGAAATGGAATGTCGAGAATGCTATAAAGACGGAAGGAAAGTTTGGGAAAGATTGCAATTTCCTCAATTCTATCACCTTTCTAGAGATTTTGCGTGGTTTCATGAGGAAGAATTAAAGTGCGGAGTGTTGGTCTTCCCCTTAGCAAAGAATTATGGCTCCCAGGGGGAGGAAATCTAAGGAGGCTGTGAAGAGGGAGAGGAAAGGAAAGATTGTGCGGGTGACTCGGGAGCAGAGAAGGCCTTATCACGCGACCCAATTCTTTTGGGATAGAATCCCTCCGACCATACATGGGGAAATCGAACAAGTGGAAAAGGATTTGTGGGAACAAGTGAAAGCCCTCAAAATGGAGGAAATTAGAGAGGAGGTGGCAGAATGGGTTCAGGATCTTGGCTCGATTGTTGGCTGCATGTCTGCCTATGACACAATCATTGTAACTTATTGGGTAATGAAAGGACTCTTGTCTCATGTCCTTATGGAATGAGAGAACAAGGTTATCGGTGATGTGGAACCTGTGCATGCCTGGAAGGAGCATAATCGGGATTGTTTGTTAATGCACGGGAAGATCGACCTCATGGCGGGCAAGATGGGAATTCAACTCTATCCTCCTCCTCCTACAAGTTTTGGTGCGAGCATGTCAACTCTAGGCAAGAGCATTGCGGGTTTGGAGCAGCAAAGGAGGCTGCAATGCTGTTAGGAATGGCGTTGGGGGTTTCGTCTCCTACACGGAGCGTCTATGCAGTTTTGTCCCCCACTATGGGGAGGGGTCGTCCAAAGGGAATTTTTAACCACCATAAGTACTCTATTTATGTTTAATGTCTAGGTTTTGTTTATCTATTTTAGTGTCTAGGTTTTGTTTATCTATTTTAATGTCTATGCCTATGTATCGACTGTTATTAGTATCTATCTTATTAGTTGGTATGGGGGTCTTATGAAGGAAAATCGGCTATGTAATGGGTGGTTTATAAGGGTTTCAATTTTGATGACAGTATTATGGTTCAAAGTGATGGGCAACAAAGAGGATTCTAGAGATGAAAATCAGGTTGTCGTGTTGTATGTAAGCCAACAAAGCCTTATGCTATGAACACCATGTACTGTTTTTTGGTATAGTAATATAATGTCTTGTTTATAAAAATAAAAAATAAAAAAATTCCACTACTTACCATAATAAGGATGGGAAAGTCGTGATTATGAGAGGTTTTCTCTTATAACCAGAATAGCTAACATTACATGTTTAATTTATTAAGGAACTGAGCTTTATGTCTACCCTAAGGGTGATGGTGTTGTATGGAGGGCATTTCTCACTATGTAATCCATCTACTCAATGATGTAAATTGGGCACCATCTCGTGTAAGATAAGTTATCTTTGGTCTTGAAAAGACTGCCCCTTTATGCTTTTCAAAGGACATCGTTAGTACTCCACCGTGGGAAAGCTTGAATGCACATAAACTAATTGAAAATATTCCTTATCATTCCCAAGATAAGTGGCAAGCATGTTGGTCAAATTTCCTTTATGACTTCATTGAGTGAAATGATGCATATTTTTCTCCTTGCAACTTTCAATACTATAGATGAATTGTATTTCACTTTGTTCCTTGACATCTGTAAAAACATCCTAAAACTAGCCACCCTAAAATGAGCTAACATGTGTAATCATGCAAACAAAAGTGTTATTTATGGTAGAATGTTTATAGGGATCAGGCCATCAAGGTATTAGGTACTATAGGTGCTCATACCAATGTTATACTTTAAATGATTGATGGCTAAATGACTTTTCCTAAAATAACAGTAAAGTAAAGTGTTACCCAGATGCTATTGTAAATATTATTATTTTAGGTAATTAAGTCAAAAAGGGGTTGACAATACTATGTAGGGTTGTTTTTTGGCCATAGGGATTAATTATAATATATCTAATAATGTATAGAACGGTGTTTAAACTGCTTTTAATTAATAATTAAACACAATTAGAATTGGCTAAGCTCCCTCTTTGAGAAAGCTAGTTAGTAGGGACAAATAGTTGTGAATATGAAAACTATAGCGTTATAAAAGTTGATAATGCCATCATAATTATTTATTTAATAGTATGGATAACTGTAAAGTCTACCCTTTCACAAAATATGTGTTGTCCATTTTGAACGAGGAGTCACATCTATAATTACAATGTAACCTTTACGCAAACTCGAACTCAACCATAATTTGATATTGTTAGTATGAAACGAGAATGGTGGTGGAGGATCATTTTTAATTGCTACACATTCTACGAAAATATGAAATTTATATAAAATGTATAACCACATCCATATCCCAAGAAAGTGCTTACCAAAGTTAGTCTAGTAAAGAGTATAAATCTGAACTACCTAGGGAAGACACCCAATCCACTAAATGTACGTTAAAGTTACATATTATTGGCCTTTAGGGGCGATGTATAAATTATTAATAAATATGTAAATAAACAAGTTTTTTCTTATTAACAAAATAATAATTTATTTATGGATTAAATTTTGAAAAAAAATATTTTAAATGATTAATCCAAATTGTATGGGAAAATTATTTTATTTTAAAAATTGAAAAAAATAAACTTAATAATTTAATAAAAATTTTGTTAAACATTTTATAATTAGTAAATTAGTTAAAAATCATTTTTTCCCATAAAAAATGCTTATATTGATATTTCAAAGAGAGAAATCAAATATACATTGGTTTGTCCTTATGGGACTCTGCGAATTGAGAACAAAATATGTTTCTGGATAGGCTTCTTAAAAAGCCTTCAATGACCCCAAACTTGACATAAATACACAATATTTTATTGCCCACCTTAATGGTAGGATATCCCTGCTAAACCCCAAAACCAAAAATAACTTGATACAAAAAACAAAAATCCATTCCAAGAATACAAGACAACATAGTGAGGTTAATGTAAAGATGTTTATGAGGCAGAGATAAGAGTGGCTCCTCTAAATTCCATACCTTCAACGATCCCTCTTATAGTTCCAAGGCTTCTTTGGATAGTGCATTAGTCTTGGCATTGTATTCTCGGTAAATGTGGGTAAATATAATAGGCTCAAATTATGCTAATTGCTTATTGCGCTTGTTGTAGAATGTGAAGTAAACCCAAGATACGAATATTGTACCAATGAACAACCCAATCTATCGTGATCTTGGAATCCCCAAAGACATAGAGAACTTTGACACCCTTGTCCACTACGGCCTTTAATAAACTCCACAACGCAAAGATTTATGTTTTATTGTTTGTACTGTGACCTATTGCATATAAGATGTGGAAATAGTGTCGATTATTAATAAAGAGAACCCCAACACCACAAATGCTCGGATGCCTTGGGCTTGCACCATCATAAAGCCCCAAGGCTACCCTTGGTTAATAACAAGAATCAGAAGACCTCAATCAATTTCACTTTTGAAATATGTTTGTGATTATCCTTCGCCATCTTGATTCTTTGAGAAATCATTAACCTGTGAATGCATGATCTTGGAAGATTATGTGGTTTCTTGTCTACCGAATCTCATAAAGATAAAGACATGGGAGATTCTTGTAATTTGTTGACGCTCTTTTGGAGTTCCAATCCAATAGGCAGTTGGCTAAAGACTCCTTATTCCAAATTTATGAAGCCCCACTAGATCCTTAGATACTTCCTTCCAAACCACTTGTGCATCGGTGGCCACATATACAGTATGCACAAGTGCACCACTAAATTGGGTGCATTGGAATAGGCTAAACTAAAAAAAATCACGACAACAAAAAATTGTTTTCACCATTTGTCAATGTTGTAGACCACTTTGTCCCACCTAAGCATTGGTGCTTCACATCTTCTTTGATTCCCCTTGCACTCAATGCTCCTTACTTGTACAATTTCTCCCGTTGTTTGGTTAGTTAGTGGTGTTGGAATTTTTCCAAACCGTTGGATAATGTCATTTCTTGTGTATGTGGAAACCATGCCTCTTAAGTAGACAAGAGTCTGAGTATTGTCTTTATTACCTTCTCATTTAAGTTTTTAGCTGATTAAAAATCAAAATTTATCTCAAGTTTCTCATTTTTTTTTTAATTTTTTTTTAATTGTATGGTGCACTTATTCCATTCAGCTCACACAATTAACATTGTGCACCATGTCTAAACATAGAGTGCACCAATAATAGGTGTCGAATAAAAAACTAAACTCATTGTTGGCGGTGTGTTAACATAAAAACAAACACATTGTACATAGTATGTTTCAATAACCTAAACACACTACCATTTAAACCATATATATATATATATATATATATATATATATATATATTAAAACAATATGTGCTATGTAAATATATTGACACATTGATATCAGTGCATCTATATATATAAAGAGCACTGTATAGTGAATAAAAATCTTAAATTTATTTTTTGAAAATTTTGGTGCTCTAGATATAATGACACACCGCAATGGTGTGTATAATTATATAAAGAGCACATCAAAGGTATACATTTAAAAATTAAGTTTTTATTTTTTAAAGTTAACTATGCTCTATATATATAAGGACGCACCATGATTGGTGCTTCAATATATATAAAGTGCAGCATATAAATAGAAAAAATAAAATTGTTTTTCGGACACATCGATGTTGTAGATATAACAATCAGGGTTTCTGCGGCGAGCTAAGATTTCTGCGTTTCCTTTGGTTCTGGCCGTCCATGGCCCCTAAACCTACGGTCTCTAGTGTTATTTGTGGGGACGACTGGCTGAGGGGTTTCTTCGGTGTTTATCATCCCTAATGAACCTGTTTTATTGGGCATCTGATGTGGTGAGGACTGTTCCATTTATGGAGGGTGATTATTGTTCCGGGGTTGACGTTGTTCTGTTTCATGATTTTGCAGGTGATGTCTGATTCCGTGTGCGGACACATGTTTTGCGGTTGTTGTCGGGTCTTGTATGATTGTGTTGCTGTGAGGACTAGCGAAACCTATTTATTGGAAACGTGAGGTGGTGTGGACTACTTTGGAGGGTTATTATTGCTTCGAAGCAGATTCTGCTCTGCGTCTTGTTTTTGTGGGTGTTGTCTGACTCTGTGTGTGGGGTAATGTATTTTGCGGATGTTGTCGGGCATTGTATGATTGTGTCGGTGTGAGGACAACCTGACCATTTTGGAACTCTCGATAGTGCCGGGATTGACAGATGCTGGGGATTCTAAGCCCTTGATGGTTTTGGATTGAAGGAACGGATGTCTCTGCTTGTATTTGGTCGGTCTGGGGAACGGATGTGCGTGGAGTGATGTGCTTCTGTGCCCGCTGCAGCAGTGCTGGAAGCTGAGGACTCCAGAACTCAGTGTCGAATGATCTCTGCTCTGCTATCAGGTGATACCTGGCTCCAAGTACTTCTTTGTTTTTTCTGACCCTCCTTTCTTTTTACTGGTCAGGGGTCTTGCAGTTTACCCTGCTTGGGGTTTTATGGGTTTATTTACTGCAAACCCCACATGGAGTCCACCCTTTACCAAGGGTTAGTACCAACCATGTGTTAAAAAAGTGGGAACTCTTGTCTTGTTTGGTTGGTTGTTGCTTGCATTTTTATGGGTTAGGGTTTCTGTCAGCGATCCGGTTTTTCGGGCTGTTTGTCTGGTACAAGGCTCTGAATAAACTTGGGTATTTGTGTATTTTATAAATGTGCTCTGACTCTTTCTCCAAGATAGACTGTTAGTTGCTATCTTTGACTATGTGGCGGTGGTTTATTTGATACTTGGGTTATTACTGCTTCTATCTGTCTGGTTATTATTTAGAGCTTGGTTTATCCCCGGTCTTGTCGACGACCAGGCTTTATAGTTTTTATTGTTATTGGGTGTGTATTTGGGACCACCTCTCCACCTGTGGGTCTACATGGCAGTTTTGACACTAGGGGTTTGTTGGTCTTTGATTTAACTTGGAAGTTTACCGCTGTTTTTTTGTCTTATCTTTGGTGTGGGGTTGTGATATGGCTCGGTGGTTTGTTTTCTGTATCCCCCTCAGCCTTATACGAGGATGGGGACCCCCTTCTCTGGAGGCATGTTTATATTTTTTTCTTGGTTTGTTGTTTACACGCCTCGCTGGGCCGACGAATTTATTTCCTGGAGTGGTTACGGGTGGGGTATTTGACCCTTGTTTCCTCTGGTCCTGTCGACGACCAGGATTTATATTTTTTATTGTTCTCCGGGGTGTATTTGGGACCACCTCTCTACCTGAGGGTCTGTATGGTAGGTTTGACGCTGGGAGTTTTCTAGTATCCGGTTTATCTTGGAAGCTCACTGTTGATTTGTTGTCTTATTTTCAGTATGGGGTTTGGCTCCTTACCCGATCGTTTGTCTGTATTGTATTTGTCAGGTTGGGCATTCCTTTGTGATAAGGCTCGATGGATTGTTTTCTATTTCCCCCTGGGCGTTGTATGAGGACTGGGACCCCTTTCTCCGGTGGCCTGTTTAGACTTCTTTCTTGTTTTTGTTGTTTACACGCCTCGCTGGGCCTGATACATTATTTCCTGGTGTGGTTATGGGTGGGGTTTCTGACCCTTGTTTCCTCTCTGTTGTGATTTGGTGGAGCTAATCTATCTATCCTACCTGTCTTTGGGTTGCTCTCCTGTACGCTTTTTCGTGGGGTTTCTGCCTTTGCTCTCTTTCCACCTGTGACATGGGTGATCCGTCCGATACTGACAGGGTACCTAAACCGGGGAAGGGTCGGGTCCATAGCTCTTCCCGCCGAAAGGCCAAAGCCCTAAAGGCCTTAGAATATAAGCCTCGGTTTGTACTTGGCCATGATGTTTTTATGGATAAGGTAGGAACCTTATGCCGTAGGGCACTTATTGGTAGGCTGGAGTATTGTTCTTTGTCAAAGGAGGCTTGGGTTGAGTGGGCTACTACACACTGGAAGCCTCTCATTCATTATGTACCATCTATTAGCCTCTTGGCAAATAAATGGCTGGTATTTGTGTTCATTGATGACTCGAATGCCTCTCTCATTCTGGAAAAGTTGTGGCCTATCCTTGATGGTTCCTTAGTACTGAAGCGGTAGCATTCCGGATTTGATCCTCTTACTGAAGGAGTGACCATTAGGCATCTTTGGGTTCTGCTACCTACCTTTCCTTTCCCCCTTTGGAATAAGGATATCCTTATTGATCTGGCAAACCTTATTGGACATTTTGTTGCTCTTGAGAGGGATTTCCATCTCATTTATGACAAAAGGATGGCTAAAGTTTTGGTTGAAGTGGATATATCCAAGGGACTTATACCTGAACTTGATATTGTCTGTGGAGATATAGTTGTCACCCAGAAACTGGATTACCTACATATGCCTTTTAGGTGTAACTTCTATCATGATACTGGACACTTACGTAATTCTTGTCACCGTCTTTGGACTGGTCAGCCTTTCAAGAGGGGGCTTAACTCGATATATGTCCCTGTTCTCCCCTTCCCTAATACCAGCCCCTTGCCTGATGTACCACTGGAGGATTCTACCGATATTATCTATGCTTCGTCTTCACCTTCTACATTTGATGATCTCTCGAAAGGACAGTTGATGTACATCGAATATATGGAAGCTGTTGCTCTACACTCTCGAGCTGACTCAGGTGAGATAAGGGAATCCCATTCACGTGAATCTTCAACTGAGTTGGTTGCTGCTGCTGGCCCACCTCCATATACCATGGATCACTATCCCTCTCTCCCTCAGTCCTCTTATGGGTCGTCTTTATCTTCTACCCCACCTTTTTTCTCCACTGGCTACACTGTGACTTTACCTTTAACCTCTTCAGATAGTCCTCCTGATGCACCTGCTTTTTAGGACCCCTCCCTCCTTACAGCTCTCTCGATCTTCTCGGACAAGACTCCTATCTCTCCCTCTACCTTACCCTTGGATTCTATCCGGTTCAAGAATGTCACTATTAGGAAATCCAAGAAACCTCCTTTGGCAGAAACGGGGGATCCGAAAACTTACACCCCTCTTTCAACTCGTTTAAAGCAGGCAGCCAGATAGTCACATAACTCTCCTATTTCCTCACAGGTCCTTAGAGCAAGTACACCTGTGGAGCCTCTTTCTCCATGTTAATTATGTCCATGAACATCTGTGGTTTTGGAGGGGTTGCCAAACAAAAATCCCTTGGAAGATTACTCTCTGACCTGAGACCTGATATGATCCTTTTACAGGAAACTATGTGTTGTTACACCCAAGCTCTTTATCTGTTTTCTAAACTTAAACTTGGCTGGGAATTCTGTGCTTCTGATGCTTCGGGGCTATCTGGCGGTTTGCTTACTAGTTGGGACCCTCATTTGGTTCGCTGTAAGGCTTTTTCCTCACTGGCTGGTATCTTACTAAAAGCTAACTTTAAAGGTCTGGCTGAGACCTTTACTGTTATTAACTGCTATGGGCCCTATTCGCAAAGAACCACTTTCTGGAATAACTTGGTGGCTGGTGGCCTTCTGGGACAACCTAATTTACTATTGGTTGGGGATCTCAATTTTACTTTATCCTTTGTGGAAGTCTGGGGTTGCAAAGCTAGGTTGGACCCTCTGGCCTCTTTTTTCTCCCAGCTCATTTCCTGTAACAAGCTGGTGGACCTTGCTATGCATCTTTCTGGTCCTACCTGGAGAAATGGGCGCTCGGGGGATGCTGGTATTAGTAAAAGGCTGGACAGGTTTCTGTTATCTAAATCTCTTCTCCCTTGCCTCTCTTACTATCGGACCTGGGCTACCCCCTCTAATGTATCTCATCACTACCCCATTTGCCTAGAATGGGGCCCGAAAAATAGTGCACAGTGCTGGCCCTTCAAGTTTAATAGAGCTTGGCTCTTGGAGGAGGATTTTGCTAATTTGGTTCTTTCCTCGTGGAAGGTGCCTTTGGATAAGGATGACTATTGTCATATGGATGTACTCTCTTTGAATTTGCGAAGACTTAAAGGCACTGTAAAGGAATGGGAAAGGGTGAAGAACCATGAAAGGAAGTAGCAGATATTGGAAATAAATGAAGGTATATCAGAGATCTTAATGGAAGATTTTGGTATTATATCGGCCTCTAACGCTGGAAAGCTGAAAATCCTTCAAGAAAGGAAGGGTAAATATTGGGCTCATGAGATTACTACTCAGAGACTGAAGAGCAGAGTACAGTGGATAAAGGAGGGGGATGCAAATACGAGGTTTTTTCACTCTTTTGCTTCTGCTAGAAGAAACACAAATGCTATTTGGTCTCTTAAGGATCAAAATGGCTTATCTGTTTCTGAGGACCTGGCACTTAAGCAACTTGGTAAACAACACTTTAGTGACCTTTTTGGTGATGACAAATCTACAAATATTGCTGATCAACTTAAAGTTATTAGTCTTTTCCCGTGCATGACAACTGATGTCGATGATATTGATAGTTTCCTTAAGCCCATATCAGCCCAGGAAGTTGAAGCTGTACTTATGGGGTTCAAAAAGGATAAGAGCCCGGGACCTGATGGGTGGCCTGTTGAGTTTTTTCTGGATTTTTTTGATCTGGTGGGAAGGGATTTGGTGCTGGCTGTGGAGCAGGACAGATTACTTGGTAAAGTTACTGGTGCCCTTAACTCTACTTTTCTGACCCTGATTCCTAAATGTGAAAATTCCCTGACTTTTTCGGACTTTCGACCCATTTCTTTATGTAACCTGGTCTACAATGTTATATCAAATCTTGTTGCCATCAGACTGAATCCTATCCTTAACCGTTCGCTTTCTGCCCATCAATTTGGTTTTCTTAAGGATAGACAGATTACTGAACTTGTGGGTATTACCCAGGAATTATTACACTCTATCAAAACGATGAATTCAAATGTTTTGGTCTTAAAATTGGACCTGGTTAAAGCTTTTGATAGAGTCAACTGGACCTTTATTAGACTTCTACTCATTCAGATTGGTATACCCCTACTAGGTGTTAATTGGATTATGGGTTGTGTCTCTAGCTCCTGTTTTGCTATGTTAGTTAATGGTTCTCCCTCGGATTTTTTTCCTACTTCAAGGGGGCTACGTCAAGGTTGTCCTTTGTCTCCCCTATTATTCATCTTGATTATGGAGAGTCTCAGTCGTATTATTTTGGATGCTCAGCACAAAGGGCATATTAAAGGCTTTCAGTACTCTCCTATTCTATCTATTACACACTTGTTATTTGTGGATGATGTTATTTTAATTGGTGTTGGTACTGTTGAAGAATGGTGTGCATATAAAGATGCCCTTGACTTATTTTTCTCTACCTCGGGAATGACTATTAGCATTGAAAAATCCTCTTTTCTCTATCAGAATGTGAATGCTGATATCATAAATAAGATTGCTGAGTTCTTCCCATTCAGGATGGACCCTCTTACTGTGGGCTTTAAGTATTTGGGCTATCGGCTTAAACCATTGGGGTACCATACTTTGGATTGGAGATGGATGATTGATTTGTTTGAAAAATAAATAAAAAATTGGACCTACAGGTATTTATCACTTGGTGGCAGGGTGGTCCTCATTAAAGCCGTGCTTACTGAATTGGTGGTCTACTGGTTTGCATTGGCTAGATGTCCTAAATCTATTCTGAATGTTCTGCGCAAAACTATCTTCTCCTTTCTCTGGGGCTCCTTTGATGGCCACCAGAAACCACATTTGGCTAGCTTGGAAACTCTTTCGCTACCTATTGAATTTGGTGGTTGGGATATTAATAACCTTGAATGGTTTGGCATCTCTTTGAAATTAAAAAGCATGTGGCAGCTTCTTACCGGTATAGGTATCTGGAGCAGAATCATTGCCCATAAATACTTAAAAAACAGATCCTTAGAAGACTGGATACGAGCCCATATTTTCTGTGTTAATGGTACCTCGTACTTTTGGAATGGGTTTATAAGGATATTTGAGTGGATTACCTGACAGCTGGGTTGGAGGGTGGGGAATGGATTAAAGATCAAGGTGGGGGTTGACCCTATTGCTAGGCTAAACTCGCTGCATCTACTATCTGAGGATCTCATAGATTATCTTAATGATCTGGGGATCTCTTTCCTTGCTCAGGCGTAAAATTTGGATGTTTGTAGTTCTGATGGTCCCACGTGGTACTCTGCTACTGATCTACTTTTGGGTGGTGACTGGGATGCACAATGGTGCTCTTATGTTAAAGGCATGACTCATGGGGGTATTAGGATTGGGAATGTTGAGGATAAATTGCTTTGGATGTTTGATGAATAGCAAGGATCGATGACTACCAAAAAAGATTATGACCTTATTGTTTCAAATTATAGAACTATCATGGAGAATAATATCATATTGAAGATTTGGCACTTTAATATTCCCCACAAGATTAAGTGTTTTATCTAGCTCACGTGTAATAAAAAAATCAACACTTGGGATACTCTGTGCATGAAAGGCTGGAACGGTCCAAATAGATGCTGTCTTTGTTTTGAGGAAGATGAATCAGTAGACCATCTTTTTGTTGGCTGTCTATTTTGGAAGAAGTTGATCTTGGGACTTAACAGTTTGTTTAATGTGAATATCCTTTGGAATGCCCCTACCTTCATGGAAAATCTCTCCAACTGGGTTTCAAAGGATGGAGCCTTACGGTATCTACCCCTTTTTCTTACTTGGAATATTTGGAAGGCTAAGAATTGCTTGTTATTTGAAGACCGACCTCCCTTGATAGCTGTCCTCTTGCATGTTATCAATGATGAGGTGAATACTTACAAACCTGTTATGAAGCACAGGAATAAATTTCGGAACATTGGGAAGCCTCCTGTTTCTAATTACCCTAGGATCTTTTTCGATGGAGCTGCTGCCAAAAGTATTGGTGGAGCAGGTTTTTGTATTTGGCTGAATGATCATCATTTGTTTGACTTTAAACTTGGTTGTGGGAGCAGCACGAACACTAGAGCAGAACTCTTAGCTCTCTGGGCATCATTACAGGTCGCCAAGGATATTGGATTGCCTTACCTACATATCTTTGGCGACTCCTCTGTGATTATAAACTGGGCAAAAAAGGAATCCACCTTGGACATGGTGAATCTTGAGGCTTGGTGCTACAACACCAGATTTCTTAGGTCCTCTTTACCTGGGTGGATTTCAGTCATGTCTATAGGGAACATAACAAGAGGGTAGACATCTTATCCAAGGAGGGATTGCACTTGGCTCCAGGCCATCTCTTACTTACTGAATCATATGATGATGAGATTATTAGGGAAGACTCATTACATCTATTTTAGAATATGCTCATTCTATTTCAGTTTTTATCTCATGGATTCTTTGAGCTATATCAAGTTTTGTTGAGTAGCTATTACAGGATATACAAGAGCCACTCGCTGCTTGGATAAGGTATCTGGGCTCTTGTTATATTCCTTAGGGACATTTTTGACTGCTATTATCATTGCTCAATTATGAGAGGATTATTGTGGTATTTGATACCCAGGTGCTTTGTGTACTCCTGGTATTCACTGCTGCTTTTTTATTTTCCTTCTTAGATTATGTATGGATTAAACTAATATGTATTGATTGTATCACTGTTCTGTTGGCCCAGAGGAGTCTGTATGTTGATTGTTGATGTACAAGAATCTTTTGATTCTATGAATACCAAAGAACTGATTTTTTTTTACTGAAAAAGATATAACAACGGACCATCTATGATACATGTAGTTATGTCAAGCACACCATGAAATCCAAAAAAAATAAATTAAAATTATTTTTTCAACAATGTCGGTACTCTATATCTATACAGGTGCACCACAAGCAAGTCATCGATATACATACATCGCACAAATACACTAACAAAAAAGATAGTTTTCCCTTATATCACCGTTTTAGATATAATGACGCATCGCAGGCGATGTGTATATGTCTATTAATAGCACCAAAAAGTTAGAAATTTAAAAAAGGTGCTCTGTATATCTAAGGTCATTTGTATATAGACAATGCAGTGATAAAACAACAAAAAAATAGTTAGTTTTCCAATATATATCGATGCTCTATATATCATGATGCACCATAGGCGATGTATATATGTATACACAATGTACTGAAAATATAAACAACCAAAAATAATAAATATATTTTTTCAAATATATCGATGCTCTATGCATATTGGGAGGCATCATTCACGGTGCGCCGTTGTATATAAAGTGCACCATGTAAAGACCAAATATTTTAAATTGATTTTTAGAAGACATTGATGCCCTTGGTAGGTTTATGCATTGCTATCTATGTGTATTGATATATACATAGAATTGAAAATATATAATTCATAAAATATATGTTTCAATTCTTTGTAAAGATACTGGTGTGTTAGATGTATTTAAGGGCACTCTTGATGGTGTGCTTGATTATGCACCGGTATAAAAATTTTAAGTATACCCACAATGACTACGATGGAGTATCATTATTTTAAAGCATTGTTAGCAGTGCGAATATGTTTTAAAAGCATGGAATGTTATCCATGTAAATATTCTTTGATGTACAATGTAGATATGGCTCACCACAGATTGTGGGGAGAATCGTGGTTCACATAATCATACATGAGCAAAGGATAATGATACTACAAAATAAACACGTAACCAATTAATTTGCATAAAACTATGAATTATAGCATATTATGATCTAGAAATTAAAAAAAAAATGAAGCATGTAATTGATATACATATCCTTGAAGGTTCAAATAGTCATGCTATTTCAACCACAACAATTCTTCTTTTATTGTGAAGCAGCGTCGTAGAGTCTACCCATACAATGAAGGCTATTCAAACTCAATATAACATCCTTTACCAAAGAAAGATCATCTTTCTTCAAAATCCATGGGACATTACCTTCTTTAAAAGACCAAGAGGTTTCAACCTCTCCTCTATCGTCATTTCTTGGCCAATGTTTCTTTTTAGTATTCGAAGAAATAAGGTCTCTCCTAACAACCAATGAGTCAGTTTTTGTCAATGATATGTGCCTCCATAAATAAGATGAAACATTTTTTAATATATGCATGGGATCTAGTAAGTGAGAAATCTTAAAACGCTCCCAATATGGAAGCTCATAAAACGCAGATTTCATTTTCAACCCAATAGGAATTTTCTCAACATAAATGTAGAAAATTTTAGGATATTTGAACATATGTTCCCTATTTGAATCGAACAATTCTGCAATTTCCTTCTCCTATGTATTAGATGCCCTAGGCCAGTGTTTCGATGTCATCATTTTAGGTCTCTGGGTTCTCTCTAGCTTACCATTAAAATAATATGTTTCTCTTTTATAAAATTGGTATTCTGGGAGGAACACTCTCGAGCAATCGTACACAAGATTTTGTAGGTGGTTGGATCACCTAGCCGTTATTGAAGGTCCACAACATTTAAATCCATGATACCCTTTTGTTACAAAACCTGCAAAGTTATTGTATATGAAACACATTAGCACCAAACAAGGAAATTGCATGAAATTAGGTTTGTTAAATAACATTATGGATATAAGCAAATAAATCAGCATGCTTGCCAAAGCAAACTCCTATACTTGGATAGTCATGTGTGGTGTATGCACGTATGCCATACAATGTAAAATACCTTTCCACTGAAATGTGTCTTGATACATCATATAGATGTATCCCTTCCCATAATTTCTTGAATTCATCGATCAATGGTTGGACATAGAGATATGTATTCTTCACTTGTATTCTACTAGGAGCTATAAAAAGAAAACATAAGATATTCATTCTTCAAGGACAACCGTGGAGGGATATGTTATTGATCACTACCACTATCCAAATAGAATAATTGGTGGATTTTAGGGAATATGGGTTAACTCCATCCGTGGCTATGCTTAATCGAAGGATTTGTACTTCACCCTTGAATTTATCAGGAAATGTATCATTTATATGCTTTATGGCTATTGAATCTACAGGACTCCACATAACTCTCACCTCACTTATGTGCAAGGAATTCCACCCTTGCAATTAGGTTAATTATTTGCAATGAAAAATCCTTTGAATCCTTGGGATTATATACATGTACCTCAATATATTATGAAAAGGACCATGTGCCTTCCATTGTTTTTATATATGGTACCTTTCATGCCCACATTTATAACATATCTCTTTGTCTATGTATTCGCTTCTATATAAAATATAATATTTCGGATAAGCATGATATCATATGTACTCAACACCCAACCATTTTAGTGATTGCTTTGCCTCTTTGCAGTTATCCAGGGATACGTTAGCACTTGAAAGTACATTTTAATCTATGTAGCCTGTAATCAATGGGAAATATAATTGTACATGTTCATTAATCATGCAACAAATCTCTTTTCGTCGTTGATTTAATGAACTTGATGGTTAGTTATCTCAGTAGTACTAAGAAGCACGCATCTGACATACCATAATTTTTTGATGAGAGTTGGAAACTCTGTGTCATAGTTATTTAGTCTCGACATTGGGCATTTATCATAAATAGGATTAAAATAAATAAAAAAGATATTGAAAAAAAAGATTCACCTAAAAGGACGACATGACAATCTATTTTAAAATAATAGGTGTAATTTATATTAATAAGATCACAAGGATGATATGAAACATGAGAATTAAACAAGTATCTCCTCCTCCTGATGATGGGATGAACTAAATAGCTCGAAACATTGAGACCAAATGAATATGACACGGAGTTTCGATCTCTCATAAAAATGAATACCTATGAAAGCAAAAATAAGATAATACCATATATTGCTTTCAAGTTGTACAACACCATTGTTGTCATCAGTTGGGTAGAATTTGATCCATTCCCAAAGAGAGTGGTGGTGGAAGCATATTTCAAGCTTCTGAAGAAGGCATAGACAATACTAACATTGTTCTCAAGCTCATCTTCTTGAAATGCATTTAAAAACATTCCCTCCATAGTATCGGTATGGCCATAAGAAATCATCCATGCCAACCTCTATATCATTGTTTTCATCCCAAACCCATGAAGAACTAGTGTTACTATAGATGTTCTGAATTGGTGACTTAGGATGTAGTGGAAATTGAATAGGTGGTTGGTTCAACCATGATTTGTATGCTTTGTCTATGATCTCTACTCATTTAGCAACATTTTCTTGATTCGATATCGTATTGGAGTGCAACGGTAGATGGTAGATAGGTTGATCATCATTGGAATCCTAGTTGCAAAAATTTTGAACAGTAAAGAAACGATATTAGTAAACACAACACATTTAGTATGTTGAAACATTATACCAAACATTTACTAGAAGCATGAAGTTTTTTTCCAATAATACACATGCAATTAACCACTTTATAAAAAAAGTGGAATTAAGCAAAAACATTAACATTAATTTAATTGAAAATCCATAAATACATTACTCAATGATATTTTTCTTGCACAACAAGGGGACGTCTAAAGGTAGACCCAATGGAAGTTATTTTTGATGAGCAATTGGTGGTTTACAGAAATTTTAATTTATTAGCAACTTGTTACTAGGAGACAAAATACATATTGCATGCACAACAATAAATTTGCATGCCTTTGTTTTCATAAAGAACTCTTTATCATTGGAGTGTTCCTCAAATGAACAATTTGCACTGAACAATGAACACCTACAACTATTTATGAAGCATGTACTGGTCCCATGATTGTGTGGATGGCCATTGATATATAAAAGGTTCTTCCTATTAAAGTTTCTCAAAGCATAACCGTTCATGCACATACTATACAAAATACATATTACTAGGAGACAAAATACATATTGCATGCACAACGATAAATTTGCATGCCTTTGTTTTCATAAAGAACTCTTTATCATTGGAGTGTTCCTCAAATGAACAATTTGCACTGAACAATGAACACCTACAACTATTTATGAAGCATGTACTGGTCCCATGATTGCGTGGATGGCCATTGATATATAAAAGGTTCTTCCTATTAAAGTTTCTCAAAGCATAACCGTTCATGCACATACTATACATGGAAATATTATGTTTGTGTTTAACAATATTCAATTAATCAAGTTAACTATAAAGAGGACCATAAAATGGCATAAGTGCTACTAATTTTTTGGGAGGAACAAACACATGTAAAAGGATAAACAACCCAATATTTGCATCATTTATTTTAGGCTTTGCGATCATGTAATTGTTACCACAATAGGAGATTTCAGCCCCAACATTGAGCACATGCTAGGAAGACGGTTAAGCACCATATAAAGTGTGATTGTAACTAGTTTGGTATTTACTTTGTATATGGACAAGAAGAAAGAATTCATTGCTACCCTCCAATAATTGAACCAAATTTTGTTTGTACTTGGACATTTTTTTCTCTTATCTCATACAACTTTTTGGATATCCTTGTAGATATTTTTTGGGTGGTATTAATATCATATGTTGGCTCACTAGAACTCTCAGTTGAATCAGTAGAAGGAAATAGGTTGGTCAATTTAGGATGAAACATGGTTGATTTGGATTCCAAGTTTTCAAATAATGGACATATATTGGAAGTGTTCCTTACTATTTCACCTATTGGATCATAGACCGCAATGGGGGGTATTAGACTGTCAAATTTGGGAATTTGATCATTAGTATAATGGATAGTTTGATGTTGGGCACCCAATATGCAAGTGAATTACAGCTAACATACAGAGTGTACAATATTTTATGTCAACCCAGGGAAGTCTTGTATTTCAAGGATAACATGCACAATATATGATTAAACACTAAATTGTTGTAATTAAATGATCCTATCCTCTGTTCGGCTATGCTCATCCCAAGAATCTACTTAATCTAGTTACCTTCTAAGGAATGCAATCACAATTACCTTCTGTTGTTCTTGACCTAAGAATGGAAAGATAAAATTCACATCTAGATTACAGTTGCAGATAAAGGGATATTTTGTTCAAACCACTTAATGATTAACTCAACTATCTAATTTGATTATCCTAGGAATCCAAAGACATAAATTGAATATTGATCTAGGAATTCGAAATACAGAAATTGAGTTCAGCTGTTCTATGAAATTGAAGTACAGGAATGAAATTCTGCAATCATAAAAATAAGAGACAAGCTGCAAAGATTCATGGAAACAACAACTAAAAGATCAAAGGATGAACATAGCTGTTACAGTTACCACACAAATTGCATAAGAAATAATTACCTACTCAGTCAACTGTCACACCATGCCACTACAGGTATCCAAGAGATGCAATCACGACACACTGTAAATCCACACTTGTTACAACTTCCTATGAAGAAATAGAATTAACATAACATCACACAACAAAATAATTGAAATGCCTAATTTAACTCAGCGATCCCTGTGGAAGGTGGGCCTAGCCTTCACACAGAGATGCTGGATGAACACAAGTAAAAACCTTTAGATCAGAAGTAACTCCTTCTATTAAAAGACAAACCGATTACACATTTCCTCCTCACAGCTAATACAATGAATTGATTATATGTTCAACAACCCCTGGTTCGAAACAGTTCTCCATATTTATACAATGTAAATCATAACATCCTATCCTATTATGGGGCAGCCATGAAGATCTCTAATCTTCAGGTGCCCTAAATGACAACAGCTGTTACAAATGTGGCAGGATGAAAAATAGGAAATATAGGGAAACTGTTAATCGCCCCAGGAGTGATGATATCTTCGGATTACAGCTATACACGAGCAGCAGCGCACTATTGACCTCCAAGTCTGACGCATTCTGCTACAGCTACCTTGGCACAGCTTTTCCCGAGATATCACACTGGAACCGCATTCCTTGGGTAATGATAGGATGGATGGGGATCAGCTTGAGCGATGAATGCCCATCCTTTTCGTAGCATGTTCAGCATGATCTTCCTGCTGTCCATATATCTCAAAATACCTTTATAAATCATCATATGTTAGCGCATTGAGAGATATGAAGCCTTAATTATCACAATCATAAGTATTAATAAAATAAAACAATAACCAATCATACCTTGGTGGTTTGAAGAGTAGAGTGGGGGTAAAACACTTATTTGGCATGCTCAATGGGGTAGGATAGGACAAAAAGAGGTAATTAAGGATGGCCAAATGGGGTCATTTCTGGGCCCAACATCTCCCCCCAACTGTCCTGTTGCATGTATTAATCCTTGCACATGATCTAGGAACTAGGAATCAAAATCATCAAAGAATAATTAACAAATACTCATGAATTGGTGTTAATCAGAACCAGAATGGTTTCCACTATGTATATTCAATAAACAATGAATAGTTACAATAACAATGTCAAGCAATTGCTTAACTCAATGAAGAATTCGAATACCTAAGGAGACAATTTGAATTCAGTGAGTGAGTCTGGCTTAACTGACTCTTAGCCATTCAATCACACTCAGTTAACCACTTGACCAAAACCTTAATTGACTCACCAAACCCTAACTGAAGTCAGAGTGCAATAAATGACTGAATCTCAACTGAAGGAGATCAAACATATGTCATAGCAAGCCAACCATCAAGTGATAGTGCTCCATGACTTCAATGAACCCCGATGAAGTTAACTGAAGTTGAACTGGCCATCAGAAGTTGGTGGAGGCGCCCTGTTGACTCCAGATCATTAAATAATAATAAATAATCATTAAATAATATATTTAATGAGAGGAGGCGCCTTAACTGACTGTTTGAACTGATTGTAACCACCAGTTAGCCATTAGGTGCATTAATATCAGTCAGATCACCCCAGGAGTGCTCCAGTTAGACTCCTTGACTGTAGGAGAAGGCTAAGTTAGCCTCCTTGATTGTAGGAAGGCATGGGTGTGACTGGATGATGGAAATTAATGCTCCACTGATGTCAATTAATGTCAATTATACTTAGGATAGTGGTTTAACTAGGCCAATTTGACCAAGAAGAGTGTGTATGATGGTAAATGTCTCCAACACCCCCCCTTAATCTATACTCAGGAAGAGTTAGAAAACATAGATGCATAAAAATGATAGGGCCCCGACAGCAAATGCCATAGGTCACCCTGTAAAATAAAGTAACTACTTAATATAACCAAGGAAACGGGGAAAACCTCATGGGAAAAATACCCCCCCTCAAACTAAGCAGTAGATCAAGAATTGGTTCTTCTATGCAGCAGCATCCTGAGACTGTGCATGTGAACCTCTGAATCCAAAGTAAATGAATATGTCTGGAGGAATCTTCCACTTTGGAAGAAGAACAATGCACTCAACTGAATAAAAAATATAAACAACTGCACGGTGAAAACTGGACCCATGTAGAGCAACTGAAATCATATGAAGAAAGAGCAAAGGTTCTTGAGGATTTGAACCATGTGTGGAACACTCAAGAAACTGATATGTTGCAGCCTTGAACAACAAACCATGAGTGGTAAAATCAGCCCCAAATCTTAGGAGCAAGTTTCCAAGCAGATGTAGAATGTCTTCCTCTTTACTTGTTTTGTGAGGAGATGAGCATGTGACCAAAGGTAGAGAATCCCTGGGACTCTGGAGAGCGAATGCTTGAGATCCATAATATGATATAGCTTCTAAAATAGCTAATGAATCACAAAATAAAATATCAGCAACCTCATAAGAGGAAACTAACACCAAATCCCCAGCAGCAAAATTGAAGAAGAACTGCGGTACTTGATTTTTCACACCGGAATTGGTGAGAGCAGCTACAAGAATGACTGAAAGCTCTTGGATTTTAAAATATGAATAAAATAATATCAGATCATAATTTAAATCAGATCTAAATAAGTTCACAACAGATCCAAAACTATGAAATGAAATCAAATCCCCAGCAACAGTTTTGTAGGAGACTTACGGTACTTGTTTCTTCACACCGTTGATGAGAACGGCTACAAGCAGTACTGAAGGTTTATGAACCTGAAATTTTGAACCAAGAAATATTAGATCAGATCCAAATAAGATCATATCAGATCCAATAAGGTTCATATCAGATCCAAAATTATGGTCAACCGAGACGGTGGATGCACAGTTGCCTTTTTCTTCAAAATTTTGAATTTTGGTGCATGCAATCCTACAGGATTTTGTTGGAAAATATAGATCATGTGGTGCGAATGGATCACTCTGGTAATCTGATATTTCTTCCAAAATATCCAAGGTATCACATATTTGCACACCAGCAGCAACATTAGAGGGAGAAAAATCAAATTTCTCTTCACTTTCGGAAGCAATTACTGGTAAATTTTGCATAGAATTCAAAGGAAAATCACCGATGAATGTTTGCATAGAAGTGCAGCAGTGTTTTTCTTCAATATAAGAGATTCAAATGTCTTCTTCTGTTTCAGCAATATGAGAAGATGAGATATCAGAGATCTCATGAACTTTCGGAGCATCAGGAGAAGGAGTCACTGCATGGAGACTTTCTTCAATTCGAATTGAATGTGTAGAAGATTCTACTTCATCTTCATCTTGAACAACTTCATCAGAGAGAGTAGAGGCCGAGACTTTTGAGAAAAGAACTCTTGTGTTTCTGGCTGTGATCTCCAAAGTACTATTATGATCCTCATTGTGCTTGCCAAAGGTTCTGTCCAATATTGTCCAGACTTCCTTTGGGTATTCAGCAGGACAAATAAGGTCGTACAAGCTAGGAGAAAGGGCCAGACCTATTTCTCCAAAAGCTCTATCACCGTCATTTAGCCAGTCATTCTCATTCTCATAAGACTCTTTTCCAAGTCCAATAGAAACTTCATAGGGACCTCGTCTCTTCAGAGATGCAATCATCTTCAACTTCCATTCCAAATAGCTTGTGAATGGGGTGAGAAGAGGGATTGATGAGTCCATTCGAAGTTGTACCTGTTAAAACCTGCAAATCAAAACAAAAGGGGCACCGTAAGGTCGGACAGCTTGCACATTTTAGGCTTTCATCACACCCAGCATAGTCAATCAAGCAAGCTTGATCAACAAGTTCTTTACTTGGGATATTGAGTGGTAAGCCTTGGCTTCTGGTGCAGTGTTGGATTTTTGAGCTATTGCTCAAATTTCATGGAGAAATCTGTCAAAAAGCTTGTTTTTGAGAGATAGATCTTCAATCCGTCGTATGCTCTGATACCATATTAATTCTTGCACATGATCTAGGAACTAGAAATCAAAATCATCAAAGAACAATTAACAAATACTCATGAATTGGTGTTAATCGGAACCAAAATGGTTTCCACTCTGTATATTCAATAAACAATGAATAGTTACAATAACAATGTCAAGCAATTGCTTAAATCCATGAAGAATTCGAATACCTAAGGAGACAATTCGAATTCAGTGAGTGAGTCTAGCTTAACTGACTCTTAGCCATTCAATCACACTCAGTTAACCACTTGACCAAACCCTTAATTGACTCACCAAACCCTAACTGAAGTTAGAGTGCAATAAATGACTGAATCTCAACTGAAGGAGATCAAACACATGTCATAGCAAGCCAACCATCAAGTGATAGTGCTCCATGACTTCAATGAACCCCGATGAAGTTAACTGAAGCTGAACTAACCATCAGAAGTTGGTGGAGGCACCCTGTTGACTACAGATCATTAAATAATAATAAGTAATCATTAAATAATATATTTAATGAGAGGAGGTGCCTCAACTGACTGTTTGAACTGATTGTAACCACCAGTTAGCCATTAGGTGCATTAATATCACTCAGATCACCCCAGGAGTGCTCCAGTTAGCCTCCTTGAGTGTAGGAGAAGGCTAAGTTAGCCTCCTTGACTATAGGAAGGCATGGGTGTGATTGGATGATGGCAATTAATGCTCCATTGATGTCAATTAATGTCAATTATACTTAGGATAGTGGTTTAACTAGGCCAATTTGACCAAGAAGAGTGTGTATGATGGTAAATGTCTACAACAGCATGTCCTCATGCAACAACCTCCATCATTCTGAATCTGAATCTTGCACTGTGCTTTGTTCATGGAGAGAATAGAAGTTGTAGGGGAACTCAGATGTCCCTTCTTTTTCTATGAACCCTCTGCGGGCAATCCAATATCTCCAGCATCACTGCTCATCTGCCTTGTTTAGTGAGAAGTCCATCCTGTATGGTTTTGCTGGCCACCAGATGAGGGGAAATTTAAATTTCAGGCCCAACCAATTAGCCCCACATTCCCTGATACATCCAACATAACCCTCGACCCTAGAAAGTGCCTGTTCAAAATTTCTAAAACAATAGGGGTCTCTGCTCTTGAGTGTAGGAGAAGCAACCTGCCATCTGTGCTTACTTCCTTCCAACGCTGCTTGTTGGTGTATAGAAATATGGTTGGTACAAGTAGAAATAACTTCCTCTTGTAGTTCCATTATGTGCCGAGTCTGGATGGGGCATGAGAGAAAACTCCTGTGTCAAGCAAGAAAAATACCCGGATTTTGAGGCTCACTTCAAACCCCCAGATTAGAGTGAGCTTCATTGTGAGAAAAGGTTTGAAAAGACCTTTCCCACTGAGCATGATTGCTCACAAAAGAAGCAAAATCCCTCAACTAAACATGTCCTGAAAAAGGAACAAGATTTGAATGGTGGTCCAGAGGGCAAGCCATCTCATGCAAATATAATTCACACAACAAATTTTGATCTTCAAAATTGCTTTTTAAAAACGTTTCCAATTTTTTTGCTAAGGTCGTTATCTCAAATGACCTCCCTTCTTTCACAGCTCTCAACTTAAACCAAACAAATTGTTCAAACAGAAAGACAGGGTAAGAAGAAGAAGGTAACCTAGTGCCCAAGAGTTCTTGAGAAAGAGCATACATCTGCTCTTTTTCCTTCTGCATAGACTGGAACTTTTTCAGCTCCCTTAAATTGCTCTGTAGCTCCTATTCTCGAAGTCTCTGGGTCATACGTTCTTCTACCCATTTCTCCTCCAGTCTCCTGATAATCTTTTTATGCTCAGTAAGGGTTCAGGGTTTCTTCTTCATAATGCTCCTCCTTGTCAGAATCCAGGTCAATGAAGTTTTGAAGGGGATCAATCCACACCTTGTCACCTGATGTGCCACATTGGAAATTCTGCACATCTGAAGCTATTTCTGTAGGTGTTGGTTCTTGTGTGACAACAACCTTTTTTGGACTCTCTTCAGCAACAACATCCACCACTCTTGGAGACGTTGGTTCTTGTGTAACAACGTCCTCTTTCTAGGGTTCTCTCGTGGCAATTTTGGTAGCTGACTGTGAGGACGTTGGTTCTTGTGGAGCAACTTCCTCCTGAATTTTAATTCCATTTTCTACCTGATTATCAGCTGCTGTCTCAGCCAAAGGCTGTGAGGCTACTAGTTCTTGTGTGACAGAGCCCTGTTCTTCTTTTTCCTCCTGCTGCTGAGATTGGATGTCTGAGGGTTGTGTTTGAACTTGTTCATCTTCACTCCAATCCATATCAGAAATGACATCCACTTCAGGGTTATTTTCTTGTTGCATTTCAAGAGTCCCTACTGCAACCTTCAAGGATGTTGGTTCTTGTGTGACAACATCTTGACTTACTTCTTCATCTCCCTATTGTTGTGGCTCCTCTTCTATGATTTTTGTGTCATGGGACAATTCTTGAGTAGTAGTACAAAATTCTTTATTAAACTTCAGAGTGCCCTCAATTCCTGGTTCTCCTCCCATTTGGACAGCCACTTGGACAAGCACAATCAAGGATGTTGGTTCTTGTGTGACAGCACCCTGTTCAACCCCATCGTTGCCTTGCTGTTGTGGTTCCACTTCTATAACTTCTGTGTCATGGGAGGTCTCCAGGGTCACAGTGCAATCTTCATCCATACAATCGGGAATAACTTCATCCCTTGGTTCCTCTGTCCCAGAGTTAGTGGAACCTTCAACAAGAATATTTAAAGATGTTGGTTCTTGTGTGACAGCATCTTCTTTCTCTGCAACTTCCTCCATTGTGGGTGTAGACTGTTGTGTTGTAAAGGCATGAATTACAATCTTGTGGCCTGCTTCCTTAAAGATTTCTCCACAGGTGGGACAGACCACTCTTTCTTCCTCATTGCCAGGCTCGATAGGATTTGGTCCCTCCAATTGATCTGCAACCTCCACCAATGTGTGCAGGTTCCTTTCACCCTGTTTTCTGTATGCTTCTTTCCAATTTTCCAATTCCTTTCTGAGTGTTTGGACTTCCTCTTTTAATAGCCTATTTTCGAATAGAAGTCCTTCAATTTGGGGTTCTTCTTCGACCGACCCCTATGGGGCATCAATTGGCCTGGGTTAAAGAATGGGGAACTCAATTTGTGCTTCTAAGGTTGCCCATATTTTCCTTGTTGCTTCTGCTGCTGACCCCGACCTGGTTCTTTTCCTTCTTATTGGTGGAGATATCTTAATTTCATACTTTGATCTCTTCCTTTTTATTTGTGGTGCTGGAGTTTCTGGATTCACTGCTGAGGTAGAAGGAATGTTCCCAGTTCCAACATTTTCTTGTTCCTCGGGATGTTCTTCCTCAATCAAAGTTCCTCCCCACTCAGGTGAGGATTCAATGGTCACCAGCTCAGTATTTTCTTCTGTTGCCATGGCTCTGTCATCTTCGGGTTCAATTGTCGCAGCATCTAATGCTGCTCCAGTTTCACCCTATGTTGTCAGAGCTACCCTATTATTTAGTTCTTCCACATGATTTTTATGTACATATTCTCTCAATTGTTCTGCTTGTGCCCCTGGTTGATCCTATGATCCAATATCATCCCCCCCCCCAACTATATTGGAGGGGCTCTGATCCTCCTATTGTGCTTCATTTCCCCCCAATTGTGGATGGACCTGCTCTTCTTCTATTGGGATACCGAGCAAAGGAGCGGGTTCCTGAACTTGAGCTGTAAATTGCTCCCAGGTTATATTGTGTTGAGCAAGGGTCCTTAAGATTATTAATTTAATGAGGCAATGGTGGGTCAGTGAGGCGAGTGGATGTTTGGAAACTCGAACAAACCCCGCCATATGATATAAATCATTGAGCAAATAATATGGAATATTTAACAGAAACCTGTGATGGAGATGAGATAGTAAAGGGAATTCAGAATTATAGACTGTTTGGTACCTACCATCATAGGTGATATATTTCTTGAGGAAAACAACGACTTGATCCATGGCTGTGGCAATGACTGTAATACTATCCCCCTTTTTTTCGTTTGAACCTGCTCCCCCTCTATTAGAAAGTCCTGTACTGCTGCAGTAGTGGGGACTCTACGTCCAAACCAAGCCCTTCCCACCTAAGGAATACCAGTGACCTCAGCCATAATGGCTGCAGAAACTTCAATGCGCAATCCCCAAACCTCTAAGTGAGTTTCTGTGAGGTTCAGAGCAAACTGTAAGGCTGCTTCACGGTGAAATCCATTTAGACGTTCGAAAAATTCCATCCAACCGGCAGCTTGAAAGATAGCGAAGACTGCAGCGTTTCTCCTGAGTTCTCGTGTGTTTGAAGGTTCATAACGAGCCAGAGTCCCCATGTTTCTGACTTCGGAATTAGTTTGCAGTTCAACAGATTACAAACTTTGACAATGGAGGTTACAGCACAAAGTATGCATGGTCTGCTGAGAGGAGAGTTAGGCAAATTTGGAAAGTTTCAGGGCACCGGATTATTTGAAATTTTATTCCAAATTGGGAAAGGTGGCGGTTATTAGGTAGCATAATTAGTCTTTACGTCGCATGGGCAGAGAGTTAATCAATGCCATAATGGGCATAAAAAGGGAGGTACGACTAATATTGTTAAATCATATTGATACTTAATCAAGTGGTTAATCAAAGCTATACCTTCGAAAATGCGTGTTGGATGTCCTTCGAAGAATAATAGAACATGTGGTTGCAGACATTGCGGAAGCTGAACTTGTGTGTTGTGCAGTCATTAAATATAATCATTATTATGGAGGTACTGTAATAACTCTTTCCGCCGGTGAAGCAAAAACCATCATGTCAAAATGGTCAGAAATATGATAAATATCACATTATGGGTCAGATTGTCGGCATCAGGAATTGGAGCCATATCTAGAGGAGTTGATAGTGTGCAAAAAGATCTGTTAATAACACAGGAGTCACAGCCGCAGGTCATAAAGAAATCGAAGCAGAGACGTGGCCTTCAATGCTAGAAAAATCAGCTAAATATAGCGGAGTTGCAGCTATCGGAAAAGATGTTGCAGCTGCCGAAAAAGATGTCACAGCTGCCAGAAAAGATGTCGCAGCTACCGGAAAAGGGGGAAGAAAATGTTAAGCGAATGGAAAGTGATTGCGCTGAAGCGACAGGAAACGGGTTTCTATGGTAAAAAGTGAAATGGGGTCACAACGTATGGAAACAGAAGAAGACAGAGTTTCATGATGCGGCAGCTGCCAGAAATGGTGTTGCAGCCATCAAAAAATGGTGTCATAGCTGCCGGAAAAAGGTGTTGCAGCTGCCAAAAAATGGGTGTTGCAGCTGCCAGAAAATGGGTGTTGCAGCTGCTAAGAAAAGATGTTGCAGTTGCTGAAAAAAGGTGTCGCAGCTGCGACAAATTTATTTAAGGGGAAAAAAAAATTCTTGGTGCAGGAAGGCACAGAAAATTGACTTTTGGTCGACAGGCTCGATCTGACCCTCATCCTTGGGGGCTTCCCTGCAAATTTTGGAAAAACAACAAAAACAAGATCAAGTGCAAAAGAAAAGATAACATAACGAAAAAAACCCAGCAATTATTTATGTACAATGATTCATACGCGATTCACAATGATCAATTAAGGATTGACAGAGGCAGAGAGAAATTCCTACCCTTGTGCTAGCTGGTAATCTGGATCAGCGGCAATTTGTGAGATAAATGCATCCTTTGAAATTGGTTTACGGTACAGTCGTAGCCTGTGACCATTGGCAAATAATGATGCGTGGTTTTCATCGATAGTTACTAGACGGATCGTGTCGTTATCAAATACACTGTCTACTAGGTATGGGCCCAGCCATCTTGTGCGTAATTTGCCCTTGAAATCTCTTTTGAATCTGGAATTGTATAATAGTGCCCAGTCTCCCTCACAAAAGACCTTATTTTTGATGAATCGGTCATGCCAATTGGATCTCTGTTGTTGAATTAACATTGTTTGGTCCACTGCAGCTAACCTATTCTCATACAATTCATTCAGTTGGTTCAATCTTCTTTTCTGGGCTTCAGTTACATCCAGGTTTACTTCTGTGGCCGTCTTCAGGGTTTTGATTTCAAATTCAATTGGGAAGATGGCACTTTTTCCATATACTAAGTCGTAAGGAGAGAAACCTGTGGTGTTACACCAAGTGGTGCAATATGCCCATAGTGCTTCCGAAAGCCTGTCAGCCCAATCTCTACGATGGCTCTTGATTGTCTTGGTAAGGATAGCTTCAATAACTTTATTAGTGCTTTCCACCTGGCCATTGGCTTGGGGATGGTAAGGTGAAGCTACTTTATGCTGAGCATGATACTTTCGTAGCAGAGCTTCAAATTGATGCGACATGAATTGCGGTCCCCCATCAGTAACTACTTCCTTAGGTACCCCAAAATGGGTATAGATTTCACTGTATAGAAAGTCAATCACAGCCTGGTCATTATCCTTCGCTAGAGCTACAAATTCTACCCATTTGGTCATATAATCGGTACAGACCAAGATGTAGGCTTTCTGCTTGGAATGAGGGCTGATAGGGCCAACGAAATCCAGAGCCCATCTATCAAAGGGTTCAATTACTGATTGTGGTTGTAGAGGCATTTTATCTAATCTGTTCGGCTGACCCATCCTTTGGCAGCTATCACAGGACTGAACATATCTTTTTTCATCCCTGAAAAGAGTTGGCCAATAGTATCCCATTCTCAGCGCTTTATGTCCTGTCCTTCTGTCTGCAAAATGTCCCCCACAAGGTTCATCATGGCAAACCTTCAGTATATGAAAGATTTCATCTTCCCTTACACATCTTCTGATTTCAAGATCAAGACCTATGTAAAAGAGGTGACCACTTACCCAACAATACCTGGCACTTTGCTGGATGATTTTTCTCTTTTCTCTTTTGGACATATGTGCCGGAATATTTCCCGCAACCAAGTAATTAGCGACATCTGCATACCAAGGGGTATGAACTGAAACTGTGAATAATTGTTCATCTGGAAAAGAGTCCTCAACAGGCAAATTATCATCACTTTTAGTGAAACGAGATAGAAAATCAGCGACAACATTTTCTTTTCCAGGTTTATCTATGATGGTAATATCAAATTCCTGTAATAATAAGAGCCATCTAGTCACTCTGGCATTAGTGACGGGTTTGTTCTTTAGATATTTAATGGCAGAGTGGTTAGTGTGCACAAATGTAGGGTATCCAGTAATGTAGTGTCGAAATTTGTTAATGGAGTAGACAATAGCTAAGAACTCATTCTCGGTGACAGTATAATAAGTTCAATAGGGGCTAAGTTTTTACTAATATAATAAATTGCATAAGGTACTTGATCATCCTGCTGTCCTAAAACTGCTCCAATAGCAATATCAGAAGCATATGAAGAAATGTGGAAGGGTAGGGTCCAATTGGGTCCTCTTAAGATAAGAGTTGTGGACAGCTTCTCCTTAAGCTTAACAAACGTTGTCTGGCATGCTTCATTCCAAACAAATTTCACATCCTTCATTAATAGTGAAAACAAAGGAGAAGCAAGTTTGGAAAAATTCTCTATAAATCTTCGGTAGTATCCAGCATGTCCCAGAAAACTTCACACCTCTTTTTGAGTTGCAGGAGTAGGTATAATTTTTATTACCTTGACTTTTGAGGGATCCACCTGAATGCCATCGACAGAGATGAAGTGCCCCAATACTACTCCCTCACTCATCATCATATGGCACTTTTCAGTGCTTAAGGAGAGCTAGGTCTGTTCACAGCGAGTTAAAACTTTTTTCAAAATTTCCAGTGCTTCTTCAAAATCCTTGCCATAAGGAGTGAATAAAAATTTCCATACTGTCATTAACTAATTCAGAAAATATGCTGATTACAACTCTTTGAAATGTTGCTGGTGCATTACATAAACCAAAGGGGAGCACTCTGTAAGCAAACGTTCCCCAGGGACAGGTGAAGGTAGTTTTATCTTGGTCTTCGGGAGCAATCTCAATCTGATTGTACCCACTAAACCCATCCAGGAAGGAGAAGAACTTCTTCCCTGATAGGGTGTAGAGTACTTGATCAATAAAGGGCAAGGGGAAGTGATCTTTTTGTGTGGCTTTGTTTAGCTCCCTATAGTCGACACAGACTCTCCATTTACCATTTTTCTTGGGTACAATTACGAGTGGGGAGACCCACTCGCTGTCTGAAATAGGATATATGAATCCTGCTTCTAAGAGTTTTTGAATTTATTCCTTCACTATGTCCCTAAGATTGGGGTTCATTCGTCATTGAGGCTGGCACACATGCCGGGAGTCGCTTTTAATATAAATATGATGGGTGCACAGGTTGGCGAGAATACCCCTCATTTCTGTATACTCCCAGGAAAATGCCCCCGTGTGTTCTTTCAAGAGACTGATCAAGCACTTCTGTTCATCTAAGGAGAGGTTGGGGTTAATATTCATGGTTTTTACAGACTCTACCTCAATATGAATACTTTTTGAGTTTTTCAATACTGGGATTATGTGTGTGTCACCGACTAGTGCTTCTTCTGTGAGATTTTCTTGTTCTTCCTTACCCAGAGTAATGTTCAGGATTTGATAAACTTATTTATTGACTAAGGTGGTTTCACTGATGAAGTTATTAATGGCATCGTCTTCAGTTTCATCTTTAAAAGTTAAGGCTTTCCCTATAGTTAATAATGGCTGAACGCCCTCCTCTTCCTCTGGCTCCATCCAAAAAGAACTTTCAGCTTCTAGACTCGACCGAGCTGGAGGATAGAGAGTGAGGTTCTTAGTCTCAGTGCCATCTAATATGGTCATAGATCTAGATCGACAGCTGATGCAAGCATCAGCTGTGGCTAACCAAGGCCTTCCCAGGATCAATGGGTGTCCTCCCAGCTGCAACTTAGGTTGTAAAACCAAGAGGTCAGCAGGATACTCCCAAGAGTCAACTGAGATGATGATATCATCCAGAATTCCTTTAGGTTTAATGGTGGATCTATCTTCCAGTTCTAAAACAGTGGGGGTCGGCCTAAGATTAGTGAGCCCTTATAGTTTTGATTGTCATAACATTAATTGTTGCTCCTAAATCTACCAGTACGTTGCGTATCTGTGTATGCCCAATCTGCACAGTGACAGTGGGGTTCCCAGGATCGTCATATTTGGCCAATAGGGTTTTTCCTGTTATTAATGCAGATAATTTCCCTATGACGTGGACAGTGGGAGGATCTCTAGGTTTCCTCCCTGGTTTCTTTGTGCATAGGTCCCGAATAGTTCTAGCATAGATAGGTACGTCTTGAAGAGCTTGAAGGAGGGGGATTTTAACATAAAGATTATTTAACTCTCCTAAGAGGTTAAACTGGGGTTGTCCCCCTGTCCTTGGTAGCATTAATCTCTCGGGATATAGTGGTTGTCTAATCAGCTCAGTAGGCTGCGTATCGCTAGATTTATCATTTTGTGTTTCAGCCGTCCCATTTGTGGGATGTTCAACATCTTCAATAATGGGGGTTATATCGGATAGATGCTGTGGATTCATCCCTTCTTCATGTACATATGGTGGAACATATTCTATGATTACAGGCTCTACTATTTTCCTTGACTGTAAGCGAATATCGTTGCAAGGCACAAGAGAAAGGGAGTAGGCAGGCATGTTGACAGTCTCAAATTGATGGATTGTTTTATTGTTTGGGTTAGGATTAGATTGAGCAGGCAGCTGAGGTCGTATCGGTACATTAGGGGCAGAATTGTTCTGTAACTGCAGCTGCGACTACTGATGAGGGTATTGAGGATATTGAGGATATTAAGGAGGGTATGGTTCATGTTGATGAGGAGGTGGTTGAGGAAACTGGTTCCTTGGATGGAAATTCCTCCATCCAGGAGACCAAGAAGTTGGTTGGTGTGGTGGTTGTGTCTAGGGATTCCATGAGTTATAATTTTGCATTGAAGGTTGAGAAGGGTTCCACTGAGAATAAGATGAAGGGAATTGTGTATTCACATTTTGCATATTATTCCAATTACTCATATTATTCAAAAATGGAAATGAGTCCGGGGTCATACCTTGGTTTCGAGGTAGCCAAGGTTTCTTTTGTTCAATGAAATAGGCTGGTTCCACCTCTGGAGTTGATGCCTGCAGAATAGCCTTCACTTGGGGAAGTGAGGGGCATTCTTTTGTGTCGTGGTTCAGCTCGCACAACTGACACACTTCTACCTTGTCAAGTGGGCATTCCTTTAGAGGGTGGTTCTTTCTACATTGAGGGCAGAACACACCTAGTGTGAGGTCTTCTACTGCCTGTTTTTGCTTTGTCCTCAGGACGTCGATTTCCAAGGAGATAGAGCTCATCATTTCTATTTTGAAATTTTCAAGGAGGTTTCCTATCTCTGCATGGGTGGTTCCTCCATTAGATGACTTCTGAGTTCTGTCGGAGACATCGCATTCTAGCTTATCCTGTTTGTCCCGCCTATTATTTCTGGAAGATCCCCTAGAGTACCTTTTGCATAATTCCACAATCTTTTCAAAAGACTCCTTGGAGATATCCCTCTTTCCCAACAGGTTTAAAATATCTAGGAAATCATCCCTAATCCCGCGAAGCAGGATTATCTTGAGCACATCTAACCCCATGTTCGTCTGTCCAGCTCTTTGCACATTGTATAAGAGCCTTTCTACAAAATCTTCCAGACTTTCATCTTACTTCTGCACCATTTTGAACAATTCTTCTCTTTTGTCTTTGGTGTTGCAATATTCCTGATATTTCTCCAGGAACACCTGTTTCATCCTGTCCCAATTAGTGACAGTTCCACCTCCCAGGCTCATGAACCAGTGTAATGCATTGTCCTTCAGAGTGGCAGGGAAGAGCTTCAGCTTTTGTGCATCGGTGACGTAGTCGTAGCTGTGATAGAGGATATCAAACTCGAAAATAAATTCGTCTGGATCCTCTGCCACTTTTCCATGGAAGCGAGGCAACACCGATGGTGATATATTTTTCATAGGGGTTGTTCCTTCTGGTTGCTGAAATGGGAATTGAAGTGTAGCCACCATTCCTTCAAGCAGGGAATGATCTTCATGATGATGGTTTTCCCCCATTGCCTCTTCTTCGTCATATTTGTGTCTATTACTCATTCCTTCTTCTGTTTTCTCTTCTTCGTTCCTCTCTTCATTTGTTTCTTCGTTCCTCTCCTCGTTCTTTTCTTCGTTCCTTTCTTCGTTCTTTTCTTCATTCTTCTCCTCGTTCTTTTCTTCATTCTTCCACTGATCAACAATCTTCTGGTGGAACTGTGTCCGCTCTTCTTCAGTTACAACCTTCCCATAAATGTGGTATATTGGGCTTCTACCAGCAGGTCTGATTGTACCAGCTTTGTCCTCTTCTGTAGGGATATTTGAGGATGTCGCAGCTGCTCTTGTGTTCTCCACTATGGACCATGACGCTGGCGCCCCAGGATCGGCAAGGCTTCTTCTGATAGGTGTTTCCTCATGGAAATCCCTGGTGGATGAATCAATTTTGTCAACAAGATCATCAATGAATGTATTTCTGCCCAATTGTGGACCTCGACCACGACCTCGACCACCTGCACTGTTAGTATTTTGTGGGGTTTTGGGAGTCGAAAGATGATCACGCTTTACCCTTCTTGTATTCATGGAACCCAAATCATTACAACGAAAAATGAAAGAGACTGAATAGAAACAATTACAGGATGCAACTAATGATGGTGTTTAATCTTTATCCTTCCCCGGTAACGGTGCCAAAATGTTGGGCACCCAATATGGAAGTGAATTACAACTAACATACAGAGTGTACAATATTTATTGTCAACCCAGGGAAGTCTTGTATTTCAAGGATAACATGCACAATATATGCTTAAACACTAAATTGTTGTAATTGAACGATCCTATCCTCTGTTCAGCTATGCTCATCCCAAGAATCTACTTAATCTAGTTACCTTCTAAGGAATGCAATCACAATTACCTTCTGTTGTTCTCGACCTAAGAATGGAAAGATGAAAGTCACATCTAGATTACAGTTGTAGATAAAGGGAAATTCTGTTCAAACCACTTAATGATTAACTCAACTATCTAAACTGATTATCCTAGGAATCCAAAGACATAAATTGAATATTGATCTAGGAATTCGAAATACAGAAATTGAGTTCAACTGTTCTATGAAATTGAAGTACAAGAATGAAATTCTGCAATCATAAAAAATAAGAGACAAGCTGTAAAGATTCATGGAAACAACAACTAAAAGATCAAAGGATGAACAGAGTTGTTACAGTTACCACACGAATTGCATAAGAAATAATTGCCTACTCAGTCAACTGTCAAACCATGCCACTACAGGTATCCAAGAGATGCAATCACGACACACTATAAATCCACACTTGTTATAGCTTCCTACACAGAAATAGAATTAACATAACATCACACAACAAAATAATTGAAATGCCTAATTTAACTCAGCAATCCTTGTGGAAGGCGGGCTCAGCCTTCACACAGAGATGCTGGATGAACACACGTAAGAACCTTTAGATCAGAAGTAAGTCCTTGTATTAAAAGACATACCGATTACACAATTCCTCCTCACAGCTAATACAATGAATTGATTATATGTTAAACAACCCCTAGTTCGAAACAATTCTCCATATTTATACAATGTAAATCATAACATCCTATTCTATTATGGGGCAGCCATGAAGATCTCTTATCTTCAGGCGCCCTAAATTACAACAACTGTTACAAACTTGGTAGGATGAAAAATAGGAAATATAGGGAAATTGTTAATCGCCCCAAGAGTGATGACATCTTCAAATTACAGCTATGCACGAGCAGCAGCGCACTGTTGACCTCCAAGTCTGACGCATTCTGTTACAGCTACCTTGGCACAGCTTTGCCCGGGATATCACACTAGAACCGCATCCCTTGGGTAATGATAGGATGGATGGGGATCAGCTTGAGCGATGAATGCCCATCCTTTTCGTAGCATGTTTAGCCTGATCTTCCTGCAGTCCATATATCTCAAAATACCTTTATAAACCATCATATGTTAGCGCATTGAGAGATATGAAGCCTTAATTATCACAATCATAAGTATTAATAAAATAAAACAATGACCAATCATACCTTGGTGGTTTGAAGAGTAGAGTGGGGGTAAAACATTTATTTGGCATGATCAATGGGGTAGGATAGGACAAAAAGAGGTAATTAAGGATGTCCAAACGGGGTCATTTTTGGGCCCAACATCCGTGATTGCAATGCAATCACAATTACCTTCTGTTGTTCTCGATCTAAGAATGGAAAGATAAAAGTCACATCTAGATTACAGTTGTAGATAAAGGGAAATTCTGTTCAAACCACTTAATGATTAACTCAACTATCTAATCTGATTATCCTAGGAATCCAAAGACATAAATTGAATATTGATCTAGGAATTCGAAATACAGAAATTGAGTTCAGCTGTTCTATGAAATTGAAGTACATGAATGAAATTCTGCAATCATAAAAATAAGAGACAAGCTGCAAAGATTCATGGAAACAACAACTAAAAGATCAAAGGATGAACAGAGCTGTTATAGTTACCACACGAATTGCATAAGAAATAATTACCTACTCAGTTGACTGTCACACCATGCCACTACAAGTATCCAAGAGACGCCACTACAGGGAAGTTGATCATTAGTATAATGGGATAGTTTGACACACCTAGGTTTCACCTTCAACCCTTGACATTGTGAACAACCACTTACTACTAGTGTGTCATAAAAGAGATCCATTTCACACTGAAGTACCATTGGTACAAAATGGGTACTAGATGATGGCATGTCATCATTGGTGAGGTAAAGTGGTCTTCCATTTTCATCTACCATCTGCCTACAATATGTTTCTCTAGATAACACCTTGGATATTTTTGGGAGTGGTAGAATATCATGTGCATTCAAACTTTATCTAGAATCAAGATCCTACAAAAGTCAATGCACAATTATTTAAACGTACACGAAAATACAACATATTTTCAAATAGATAATAAAAATAAAAATAAATATGGATTTACTGGCGACGACAATGGAGAACTTGAACTTGGAATGAGCTGGAACTTGAAGAATCGAACATTTTATCTATCTCTCTTTGTGTCCCTGCAGTTGAGTCAAAAATACAATCAATACATGTCTTCATTCTTTGAAAAAATGGGAAACTTGAAACACTCTATTTTTTATAAACTAGCCAGTGCACCTAAAACTATATTGGCTCACCGGTGTGCCTTAATATGACTAGCGCACTTGTGCAATATTTCAAAGGAGCGCCAAGGAAAGCCTCCACAACCACCCCCAAAGAACCAGCCTCTACAAAGTATTAATTGGGGGAGTTTAACCTTCTATTTTTTTGGTTTTTTTGTGTCACCAGTGCACTTATGTTAGTAATATGTACCAGTACTATATTGTGAAAGTTTATATTTTCATTTTTTTCTATTCTTTATATGGTGCACTTGTATGATTATAGTGCATTGGTGTGCTATTATTTGAGTGGTGCACCGAATTCCTGATTTTAAAAAGAAAAAGAGAAAAAAATGTGTGTGTGTTTATCACCAATAGGTCAAAATATCAAATGGAAAAAAGAGTGGGAATTTAATTCTAAGCTAGTGAGGCACTTATAAATAAAATAAAACCCTAATCCTGATACCTTTTTTTAATTTTTTTTTTATGATTGACTTATCCAATAGATATTTACCGCGGAAGAATTTGGAGAACATAGTTCTTTGAAGAGAAATTTCATTAGGGATTACCATGGACACATTCAAC